>MU184490.1:124055-143634 GCA_016904865.1 Pissodes strobi
AGGCAGGATTCCAAGCAGCATCAGTTGCTTTTATCGACCTGACCGCGGCTTTTGCTACAGTCTGGAGGCTCCTCGGTCTGATCTACAAGCTCACTAAAGAAATACCCTGCCGAAAAGCCGTCTATCTGATCGACGATATGCTCCGAAACAGATCCTTTCAAGTAAAACTAGGAGGACAGCGAAAAAATGAAACTCAATAACGGCCTGCCTCAAGGATCCATATTAGTTCCATTGCTTTTTGCCTATATATCGCTGATATGCCGGCAACAACTTATCCTCGTGAACGTGAACGTAGATGCAGATTAATATATTGTGTCATTTATTCTGATTCCTCTCCGCCCCGCGCTCCTGGTTGATTCTGTGCGCTACTGGCCTCGTCCCTTGTTGGTATTTAAGTTTATTTTAAGTTTTTACCAAGATTGAATTAGTTACATTTTATGTATTATGGGTTAATAGGGCTGTACCACACTTGCGTACAACTTGTTGTGTGCATGCTGTTATCGGCTGTTTATAGTCGCGGTGCAGTCCTTTTTGTCTAAATGTAATTTATTTTTATTCTGTTCTCAATGTATGGATTATTAAGAGACAAATAAACTTGTTTGAATTTGAATTTGAATATTATGCAGATGACTGGGCGATAGCTAGTGGACATAAACATATTGAAGAGACCTAGCTATACTGGGGAAATACTTTCGCAAGTGGAGGCTGCGGCCAAGCGCAGCGAAGTCTGCTGCTTTCATCTTAATAATAAACAAGCCAATCAAGAACTGCACTTAACCTTTGAGGGTAATTTGCTCACTCATAACTTTACCCGAAAATACCTGGGATAGGACTCTGGCCTTTAAGAAGCACCTCACACAAACAGCAGCTAAGCTGAACACTCGGAATAATATCCTCCACAAATTATGTGGTACTACCTGGGGCTCCTCTGCTAACACCTTACGCTCCTCCGCACTGGGATTGGTTTACTCTGCTGCTGAATAATGTGCTCCGGCGTGGCTCAACAGTACTCACTCAGGAAAAGTGGACGTTCAACTGAACAACACGATGCCTATCATATCCGGAACAATAAAATCAACTCCCACTCAGTGGCTTCCCATCCTAAATTCCTCCGTCACATCTGCGCAGACACTCTCTAGAATAACCGGAAAATTATAAACAAGCCCCAATAATTGCCCATACACTTGGACGTTCCTGACCTCGAAAGGAATAGGCTCCGCTCGAGACATCCTGCATTAGCCACAGATGAAATTATACACAAAAATGCTTTTAACATCAACGAGTCATGGAAGAGAGAATGGGAATCAAAGCTGCCGGACAACGGACATAACATGTTGTCTTTAACACAAACACCACTCGGCTTTGACATGCCATGAAAAACATGGTCAACGTTGAACAGAATACGGACGAATCACGGAAGATGCGCTGACTCGATGTTTAAATGGGGTAAAACGCTTTCCTCGGAATGCAACTGTAACACCGGCAGACAAACCATTCAGCATATAGTGATAAGATCATATGCTGGCCCCTTCAACAATTTCCTGGATGTAACAGACAGTGCGGTCGGATACATCCGAAATTTAGATGTTTGCTTGTAATCTTTCTTTGTATTTGTTTGTTTTCTTATTGAATATTGTGTTGCTTTTGTTTATTACTTATTGGACATATTTTATATACTGATGTACGAATGACAAATAATTATCGAGAGGTATAAATTGTAGGCATGCGGTAAAACAGTAGCTAAAATGACTGGTTCACCAACCAAAAGTCTCACATCGTCAACATTTCCAGATCCCTAAACTCAAAAAATATCTAGTTTCCGTAAAAGCTGACAACTACTGATAGAACTTTAGAAACCAAATATCTGCACTCACTGATAGAATACGAACTCAAGGTTGAAGACCAATGTCCAACACATTGTGAATTTGCACTTTTAGATATTCCATCAGCTGCATTTTATTTTCCGTAATAGCAGAAACACAAGTCGCTAAAAAGTAGTAACAAGATGAATAGGTCTACATTTCTCCATATGACTATATACGCCAAACATCTCTAATTTCGAATTCGCTCTATCGAATGCCTTCCGAAAATTTAGAAAAAATTTAATCTATCTGTAAACCTACTGCATCGAGAGCAACTGGCAATAATGGAAGTGTATGAAGCTATGCAAATAAAACACAGGGGCACAATTCAGACATTAAAAGCAATCTTTTCATAAGTAGAATTCAATCCAACATGAGTCGATAATTTGATTCATTTCGGATTTAAAAACTCAACTATTCATTGACGAGGCATCCAATGTTTTTTTATCTTGTTTGCTTGCTTATCTTGCCGTCCACTTGTTGCGTTTGTGGCCCGAGCGTATCTGCTTAAGAGCTGCCAAATATAGGTTTAACGGCACCAATGAATAAGCTACTGCAGCTGCTTCATCGGGACATAGTGTGGGAAGCAAACAACACACTGATCAACAGAAAAGACCCAACCTCCCACGCCTTGCCAGACAAAAGGCAAATGAATACAGCAACGAACCTATTAATAAGACTAGCACGATAATAGGTGCCAACAAAGCAACATAACAAATACAGGCTGTTTCTAGAGAGAAACAAGCTGTGGTTTTGCCTCATGGTTTGCTATAGCTACTGACGCGAAGGCTCTAGAGACATACCTCAACAACAAGCTTAATACTAACTCAATAAAGTGTTGATAGTGTTACATTAGGCAAAACTGTGTATTCCTTTTTGTTTGGATCCACTGGTTAATATCATTAATTTCCCATTAGAACAGGGTATGGTACCAGATTTATGGAAAATTGCATTAATACTTTACCTAAAAAACAGAACCCAGAGATATCTGACTTAAGACTCATTAGCGTCTTACCAACAGCTTCCAAAATTTTAGAGAAAGTCGTAAATGAGCAAATAAGGGAATACTTAAAATTATCAAATATACTGCCACCAATTCAATCGGGTTTTTCCCTCACTATAGTTGTACAACAGCGCTTCTCAAAGTTACAAATGACATTTTTACAGGTTTTGATAGAAGTGAAATGACTGCGCTGGTCCTGACTCCTGCTAGACATGACAAAAGCCTTTGACTCAATCAGTCATCAACTTCTTGCAGCCAAACTTCAATATCTTAAATTTAACATTAGTCTCCAGTTGGGTAAGCAACTATTTGAGCAAACGCCAGCAAATGACTTGTTTGTCAGTTTCTGGCATTAAAAGACTAGGTATCTCAACTAAGGGAGGTTCAATCTGGACTGACTCAGTTTATACCTTTGACATCAATAAAGTGGTTGACTAGTGCTCATTGCATGCATATTGTGATGATTCCCAGGGTTATTGTCATTTTTTCAGAAATGAAAGCAATGTGGCTGTAGGAAGGTTGAATGAGGATCTCTCTAAAATTACCACTTGGGATTCTTGGGAAACAAAGAACTCTCTGATAGTTAATCCTGCGAAAACACCAGCAGTATTATTTGGCAGGAACACAAATGTTGTAAATATTTATAAAGTTCAAATTTTGGGACAGCAAATAGAATGGGCGAGCGAAGTCAAAAGTCTTGGATTACTACTGGACTCAAACTTGAGTTTTACAGGGCATGTTGGTAAAATCTGTCAGAAAACATATTTTGCTTTAAAACAATTGAATGAGTTTAGGGGCCTTTTATCCTCAAAAGTGAAAATTTTACTTGAAAAATCATTGGTGCTATCTCACTGTAATTATCCTGATTGTGAATGCGGGCTTTTCTTAACACTGCAGAATAGATACAGGATACAAAATAATTGTGTTATGTACATTTTTAGTGTGGTTGGAAGTAGAGATAATAACATGCTTTAAATGTCTGAGAGAATATCTCTACATTACTCCTTTCTAATTCAGAATATTATTGAAAACAATTGCCCTGAATATTTAGCTCAACATTTGATAAGACTGGGTGATATACATACAATGCCGACACGCAATAACAATACTTTATAAATACCATTACATGGAACAGAGATGTTTAGGTCTTCTTTCTCATATCTTGGTCCATCTATTTATAATTGTATACCAAAGGGTAATACTAAAAGCAAATTATACAAAAAGACTCTACAAACATTTATTGCTGATTTTAATCAAGGACTTTAAAATATTTTAAATAAATGTACAATAGTGATGTTTTTTATACATTGCTTAGGTGGTGATGAAAATATGCTCTGCAGTACTTGTCACCTTTAGTGTTGATGGTTTTTGTTTGCACAATAAAGTCTGACCGATATCATCCGGCCTGAGTAGACGCAAAGTGCTTGAAGTATTAGGACAGAAAACACAGAATTCTTAACTTTTTGTGTAAAAAGTATAATCTCATGGAGTTTATGTAAAACTAACAAAGCAGATAGCTAACACATTGAGCAAAATAGGAAATATCTAGAGATAAACTGGCACAAAAGCCATTCTGAATAATTTCCTTACATTATGTAGGACAATTCTCGATGCGGTATCTCATCCAGCCGTCCTAATTTGCTCAACAATAGAGCCTGAAAATAAACTTTTCACTAAGAATAAGTTACGTCACTAACTGCCTGTCCTATTTTCACTTGGAACATTTAAACGTGCCCTGAATGTTAAATTCCTTGACTTGAATAAACTGATATGAATGTAATTCTATTTACCACTAAGATAAGTTAGGAAATTTTTGTAAGAGTAACAACTAGTTTTAAAAATTCTATGCTGCTTCTCTTAAAATGTACATCAATTTACATGGGACATTTACATATCATTGGTAAAGTTAAAAAGCTTTCATTCTCCTCTTAGCTTTTTATGTATTTATTTTTAAATGGGAAACCGTTAATAAACATTTCATTTCATTTCAAGCAATTTATGAGTGAGACAGGAAAGTGTATAAATCTCAAAATATGTATCCAGGAACTATTGTTCGGTGGTATGTATTTCTTAAATTCATTATTGTTAATAATCATTTCCTTCATTTCTTACTTTCAAGATACCCTATTAGCGAATTGGGTTAATCTCATTTGTGAAATTGGCATTCTCTAATACAGCAGAGAAGCTCATCATAATATATATTGTCCTGGATTTGCTTGGGTTATTAGTCAAAGAGCAATACAAGTCAGCTGACAATAAGACAAGGAGCGACACAGCTTATATCGGAACCCAATTTCTAATCTTCCAACCTGCAAATAGTTAAAGCAGAGCAGAATCTCTTGCACTCACCCAATGGCGAGTGTGTAATAATAAATTCGCCAAGTTTTTTTCGAAACGGTAAAATTGAAACAATATAGTTACATTCTACTATATTATTACCTACAGTTCTAATGGTTTTCATGATTCAATGAGAAATAGCCATAACATGTTCAAATACTCCTCTGTATGGTGTAATATTCCGTGTTCAGAATTTTAATATTTTATTGGGTTCCCAAATACCTAAATATTTTACAATGAAGTGATCCTCGAAAATGGTTGTTCTCTCCATACTTACAGCTGCCTTTCTACAAACTAAAATGATACACATAATAAATAACAAATATTTACAAATTTTATTAATTTTTATCTACAATCTTTACGCGTCTAACCTATGACCAACATTCCGTTTGATATCTGTTCTGCTTCTCCATGGTTTCAATTAATTTTAGGGCCTCTGCTTCTAATAAGTTGCCGTTTTGAATACAGACGTTGATAAATGCTTGCCTCACTTCCTGCGGCATGTTCTTTGAATTGCCCGCTACAAAAATATAACCGTGTTTCCTCAGAGCTTGCCAAACAAGCTCTCCATGCTCGAGAATTTTATGTTGAACATATCTAAAACAAGGTAAACTTTCTGACATTTTGGGAGCTAGCCCTTTTAAAAATTGACACCATCATAATCTCATACTTTCTAGTCTCTAGCAATTGTAATCAAGGATTAAAGTAAAGTTCCCCCCTTTTAGGAAATTTAGAAAAACTGGTATCATTGGAAACTTAAACAAAGATTGGTATCATTGCCAATATTATATTATTGATTGAATTTTGGATTAACTTACATTTTATTATCTTGGTCCCTAGAAAATGCACATACTAAAGTTATTTTATTTTCTTTGCAAAGATTTTTAAATTCCTCTTTACACAGAAAATCCTTAGTTTCATATCTGCATCCATAAAACAATATCAAGTTATTTGGACTAGCATTTTTATCACATACTTCAAAGACAAAGTTTCTAAATGGTGCTACACCGGTACCAGGTCCTACCATAATTACAGGAACATCCTAGAAGAAAATGATCTGCAATCATCCATTGATAATGATGACATCCTACAAAACTTGGTTGTGAATGCACATTATATAAAGGACTGAAATTGATGCCTACTCTTTGATATTAATAGCACTTACTAAATTATCTGGAAACTTAAAAGACCCGTGCTTCAACCAAGTAGTCACTTTATCACCAGGGTTCAATTCCGCCAAGTAATTTGAGCATAGTCCCACTCTCTCTTTAACCAGATTAGTTTTGTACTTAACAACAGCTACTAGAATATGTACTTCATTTTTGTGACCTTTGAAACTACTTGCAATAGAAAATTCTCTTGGCTTAATTGGTGGAAGGATCTCAAAAAGGATATCTAGAGTAATATTCTTTGTTGCATGTGGAAAATCACCTAAAACTTCTACAATATTTCTCCTTGGCCGATTTGCGTAAGAGTACATGTCTTGTTGACCTTCTGCTGAACAAAATTCTAGACATTTTTCCTTTTCCAGTTCGCTATCGGTTATTTGAGAAAGTATCTGAAAGACGTGCCTCCTTGGTATAGAAAATAGATCAAAATATTCCTCGCACAATTGTTTAAATGTTACTTCAGCCTTTAGGGCATCTGGCACTGGGATATTTTGATCACTCTCTGTCAGTTGTACTACAGTATTATCTGGAATATCAATACCATTATGTGCTAATACTTTTTTAAATTCCTCTATTTTCCAGTGAAGGTTCCTAGGTCTCAAGACGAGTAAGTCTCCTGGGGCATATTCTTGGCCTTCAGTTTGGAATTTAATTAATCTAACGTCCTAAAATATAAAATAAACAAAAACAGCAATTACTAATGAGGTAACTACTTTAATTGTCAAATTTGGACAGGTTTTATATTACTCTGGAGAGTACCTAATTGAATCACATGAGGGAGGCACCATTAGAAGAGCACACACATACTTACTTGAAAATGAGATGAATCAGTTTGCCTAGAATTCTCCAGAATTACAGCATCAAATTCATTACATCTCCTCGTGGAATAAAAAACAGATTGAATATTATTTAAATCATGATGAGGTTCCAACAATTTAGCACCCTTTGTTACCGACCATCTAAAAACATTAGGTATGCTTTGATTCAGAAGTAGATAGGTAACAAAATATATCCAGATGAGTAGAAATCATCAAAGATATATACAGTAATGCTGAAGAACGAAAATGAGATTTCTATATTAATTTTTATACCTTGGTACTATAGGCAAATTCTTTGGTAAAGATTGAACACTATTTGGCAGTGGATATTCTTCTAATAATTTTAACCACAAGTTTTCTATCCAGGGATCCACAACTGCATCATAACCTAAGTCATGCTGATCATCTCCTAGTCCCAAGGAAACTAAAGGCTCGCCTCCTAATTGCAGCAACCTTTTGTGAAGTCTCTTGGCGACAAAGTTGAATTTGGCATAGCTGGAGTCCCCAAGACCAAGGACTGCAAACCTATGTTAAAAGTGTTATAAATTTCACTTGCTGCAGAACTAGCAGCAGTGGAAATGAAGCAAATTTCTATCATTTCCAGCAATTCACAATAAGTAAAGAACTGTATCACAGTAGAACAATCTCTCTATACATAAAGTAAAGTTTTTAATGTAATTTAAAGTCCATAACAAAATGTCACGGTCCATTAGGCTGGCCAATTCCCATAATGATTTAGACTTTTTCTCGCCTCCTCAAAAATGTTATACTAAACTAAAATTTTCTATATTATAAGGTTGGATGTTGGTATTATTTCATTGGGGACTGTGTTTGGTGTACACCTGGTCATTGTTATTTTATTGTCAATTATTTGTCATAGTTTTATATTCTCTTTTTAATTTTAAAAGCCTGAGCTTTATATTGTAATTTTGTAAGTTTACTGTTATCATGGGTTTCGACCCGTGAATGAATGATTGAATAAATTGTGGGGTTGGATGCTGGCAGTAATTTTTAGAGACTGTGTTCACTATACCACTTGTCATTTGTTCATTTATAGTAATTTGTTTGTTATCTCACAGTTGTATACTTGCTTTTTAATTTTAATTCTATAAACCTGTATTATGCATTAATACTATTCTAAGTTTATTGTAATAATAGGTTTCAACCTGTGAATAAATAAAATAAAATAGGAAATACTTAATCAAGTCAATCTTTACATTCCTGTTTGACTATAAGATGTGTGGAAACTGTTTATAAGCAAACACATTATACATCACGATGCTATTCGCTGCTGAGCAATTTATATGTCGGTGAAACTAGCTCCAAAATTGTGAATGCACTAGCCCCATCTAAAACTACAGCTTAAGTTAGCTCTGATTATTTTCATTTATTATCTACATAAAACAAGCCCGAGCTAGCCAAACCTAATCTAATTAAATAGGTGTTACGTCTTGGGGCTAGTGTAACTTAACAAATTTGCCACAGACAAAGTTCAATCAAGACCTACCTTAAATTACACAACAAATTAGATGGTAAACTTTTCTTTAACAGAAATTTCCAAAAAGTTCTCATGTTATCTGGCTCTTCACCTTGACCGGTAGTCGAACAAACAAAAATAACACACCGCTCCTGTACAATATCCACTACATTATAGTCATCTAAGGATTTCACACAACTCTGAAAATAAAATCGTTTCGATTCTCTCCATATTCTTTCAGCCACATCCTGAGCATTTCCAGTTTGAGATCCGAATAAAATACTGATTTTTATATTTTCGAAAGGCATTTCATATTCAGAGAATTAACATGCAACTTACAGTTTTGCTTTTATGTCTCAATGGCTTGCCCATTAATTAACTGAATTTTGGTTTAAAATATTGGGACATTTCGAATTTTGAGTGTAAGGAGGTGAAAAAGCTCTAACTTTTTCCGAGCGTTCCAGTTTTTGAAATTGAGGTTAGTTAGTTAAAAACTGACAGCAACAGCAACCAGCAACACAGCAAATGACAGCTGCCAACAGTGGAAAACTGGAATCGCCCCAGTAGCCCAATCAGAAATAATATTTTCAGTATGCAAAGGGAATCTGACCAATCAAATCAGCGCTGACTAGTTCCTGATTAGCATTTAAAGATCCTTTACACAAACAGTGCACTATGTGAAAATCGACCTCTCCTATTGGTTGAGCTTCTAGAAACGATCCGCCCACCGTTTTCGCGCTTCGTTTAAATTTTGACTGTTGCCTATTCATAGATAAATATATTTATATTAAAGCAAACCTATTGCGATATTAGTATTGTTTATATATAAACAATGGTATTAGTTATATGGTACGTAATGTTCGTTTCAGATGTGTTTAGGAAAGACTCATAGCAAAAAATACGTCTATTTATACCTGCTTTTACCCGAATTACAACTATCTTTTAAGTAAAGTTAGTGTCTAGAAAAAAAAAATTTAACGATGTAGTAAAAGAAACAATATTATTTTGTAAGACAGGTACATTATCAAATATTTAAATTGGATATAGGAATTGAAAACATTTACATGAAAAAGAATGAACAATTTGCACGTTCTTTAATTAAAAAATATACTAAAGTGACCAGACGTCCTGCACTGAGCAGGACAGTCAAGCATTCATAGACTCTGTCCAGAGAAATCAAGCGTCCTGGAAAATGTCCTGCAATTCTCTTTTGTGGTATGCGGTATGCACAAAATGACTACAAAATTCGCTAATTGTTTATTCTCTACTATATTAATGCAAAAATAAGAATCTTAAATATCATCCCATTAGTAATTTTGCCCATTCCTAGATAGTGCGACAAAAACCCAACCCAGTCAAAATTTGCCTGTCAGTGACTACGTTTATTCGAAAAATCCGGATCCGATCAATTCAATCGCATCTAGTCAATCTCCGTTTTAGTCACGAAATAAATTATCGGATGTATAAATCTAATTCTTCGATTATATGCAAATAAACGCAGACCCACATAGTTAGACAAAGCAAAAGAATTTTCTTTTTTTTTAAGAATTTCGGGCAAAAACTCATAAGGGGGGGGGCAATTTTAAATGTTTCTGAAGAATCTGAGCTCATTATTAATTTTTTTTAAAACAATAATTTATAATTTAGCAAACCAAAGACAAACATTATGAAAGTGTGGTTAGAGATTGCCGATGCCGACAATCCGAAACAGCTGACCAATGAAATTTCAATCGCGTTTCTGTCGTTAAAAGAAATCACTTCGTTCTGGATTAGTCAGTCTAGCCCGATTGAAATACCGGATCGAATCGGAGGCTTCCATCCGCTAAGAATATCAGGCGCCATCGTTTATGTGGATATTTTCAAGCGGATGAAGCTTCTATCGGATGATTTAGATCCAATCGAGAAAAACGTAGTCACTTAACCCGTTATTATTTTTTTGATAACATGGCGAAGGGGCTAAAACACAACACCACTACAAAAAAATGTTGCCACTTATTTTGACAATTATGTAACGTCCTGCATTAAGATCTTAGAATTATGGTCACTTTAATATACTTCTATAGTTAGTAGGCATCTAATATGGCTTAAAGTAATAAAACGACCAAACATCTGAGCAAGTTGACTCTAAATTACTATTTGCATTTGGATCCAAAATAATTCAATTCAATACACATTATATCTTCAAATTCAGTTTATTGAACCAACTACATAATACATCTACATACAGTTCAGCTCAATGAAATGTGAAAAGAAAGAAAAAAGTAACATTAATTACGAACAAGCTATTCGAAAGAAAATAATATCAAAATAGTAATCAGTAAATGCAGTAAATGAGGCAGAAATGAAAAAAATATATGAAACTTCTTCATTATAGGTAAATAGAATAAAATCAGGCAAAAAAATTATTTTGAAATTTGAAAAGGTGCTAAAACCTACTGATTGTAACCATGTGGTGACGCAGCATTCGGTTTGTTCAATTTAACATTTAATGCTAAGCTTCGTTTCCGCTTGCTAATTCTCTCGTCCTTAAATCTCCTTCCAGAGGGCAGTCTTTTACTTCCTCTGGTAACTCGTGCTGCTCTTCGAGATATTGATGTAGGTTGAACTTTAATTGCTGCGTTTCTTCTAAGTGACACAGAATTAGCAACGGTGTGTACAAAAGATTCCCATTGCCCCTCGGTTTTGATAGCTTTTAATTTGTTGTTTAATATTCTCAGACCATTAGAAGAAGTACCGAAAGACTCGTGGTGGGTTTTAATAATGTTCCAAGTATCTTCAATGCTGGTAGTACAAGTTTCATCTTCAGAAATAGAAGTTGTTAGTACAGGGTCCCCTTGAATCACTACATGAGTATCATCGAAGGAAGTACATGGACTATTATTGTTATCATTGCAACTGTTAGAGTTTGATTCGACATTTGAAAGTGTGCTATTGTTGTAATGGTTTTCTAAAATGAATGGTTCATAAAAATGAATAGGTAGAGCTTGTTCTCCAAGAGCTAGTTTTGCAATGTTGTACCTGTCTTCCATAGTTATTGGTGGAAAGTATTGTGTTTTAACTTCGAAATATTTGTATATGGCACATTGGCGCTTGCAAAACTTTCCCTCAAGACCCTGAAAACAAGAACAACATCCATTTTCAACATTCACGACAGAATAATCATTTTTATTTTTTTCACTTGGGACTATATAATTGCTTTCGTCAAAATAAATTATATCATATTTGTCGAGATAATTGGTCCTTCGCATTATATCTAGGAAATAGTATCTAGCATTTGCAGATCTACTATTTGCAAATTCTCTTAATTTTCGTCTATAAAAATGTTCGAGTACTGAGCTTATCACATCCACTAGGGCTACCACATTATATGCTTTCACTCTACATAAGACATTGTCTTTAAAAAGTCTAATTGATATTTCACAAAAATTATTTGTATAGTGCCCCCTTGAGTCCTCATTCCGCCATGCTAAACACCACTTTTCTCTAATATTCCACTGACTTTGAACATACTTTATCCAGTTTTCATATTTGCAGTTGGAAATGCAATTGAATAGGGCTTGCTCTGCATCAGCAGGTGTTCGAGAATATAATATTGCCCGAAAACGTTTCATTAACTCCTGACGGTGCTCTTTATCAATGGCATGTTTGGAATTCCATAGCCATCTCCAGACTGCTTGTAGAACTTGAAAGATACACAGTCAGTCAAAAAAAAATTTTGGATTAAAACTATTTGAAACAATGTTTTGTAAAAGCTGAAAGCCTTTAGAGTATGCTGCATATGTCTGACCTCTGGTAATTATTATTCCCAGGGGAACTGCTCCAGCTGCACATGGAGCCATAACGAATGTGACAGAGTGCTGTTCTGAATCACAAGCACTTGTACTGTCTACAAAACACATCTCATCTGAAAATCGTGCTGCATGACCTCTGGACATAATTGGAGTAACTATTGCAACTGCAAAGGGTTCCTCAGAAAATAATATTTCAGTGCCCATTTCTTTATATGCAGCTTGTTTTTCTTTGAGTTTCTGAAATAATAAAATAGTAAAATCATAGTACTTTAGTGGATAACAAATTCACAACATAGAAAACTTTTACTATGAAATTTAATTTGTGACACGATCACATCAGGAATCTAACAAAATATTTAATTAATTTCCATAAAAAACGTTTTCAAATTTCTCAAAAAAAAAACACAAAATGGCTATCTTTAGTTTTTTATTACTGACTTTTTAAGCGAAAAGGTAGGGGATGTTCACTATGCTGGATAATCCTGCACAATTGTCACTTATCAAGCTACCAATCATGTATGTGACATCAAAAATATGCACCAAAATATTTGTAAAAATGATTGTGTCAAAAGGCCTGAAGATATTTTCTTAATAATGAAGTATACTAATATAGATAACACCATTGCAGTATAATAAGGCTACAACCCAACACCAGTTAATTAAACAAAAAAATGCATACACTAAATTGTTTAAATATGGGGTTAATGTGAAACCTGGTGCCTGGAACATTTCTGAAATAATTGATATTGATTTGTACCGCAATTATTGAAATAAAAAAATGTCAGAAAACTACACTGTGTGCCAAATTTTTATTTGGAACAGAATTTGGCTCTAAATATATTAAATATTTTGATGCTGTGCAAGCAGATGGGGACAGAAATATGCAAGTGGCTGCATCATAACATTGACGAGGGCTGCTTAAATATTTGTGCATGTCGATATAGGATATGTTTACACATCAGTGTCTCGAGTACTAGCAGAAAAACACATATCCAAAGCCCAATTTGGTTCCAAATAAATTAGGCCCACAGTGTATACATAATTGCAATAAATGCCACTAAAATAGATACCTACATCTAATAATCCTTTCCCTGTTCTGGGTCGTAAATTAGTAATTCTCCATGCATGGTACCAGTTCTGAACTGTCGAATAGGTAGGATTTTTACTACCATTAGTCAGGAGCAATTCCTTATCTGGTTCAAATTCATATAAGTTCTCATGATATTTCTTTGCTTCTGAAATTGTCATGTTGTCATTGAAATATTCAAAAAATAAGTCTCAAGTTTGCTTGCAAAAAACGAATGGTTTCTGCACTTTCAAGTGTATGACTATGGAGTGTATCTAGCCCATTTAAACCCTAAAATAACATATATAATAGGTATACTTTACAAAGCATGTGGATTTGTAATATCTACAGGGTAACCATAGAGCTATTTAAAGAATTTTCTGTTAAAATATCCTAATCAGTTTGTTGATGTTATTTATTGATTTACCTATGAATATTTATTATTGATTTGGGTTCTTTTCAATATAAAAAGCTTACTTGTATTTAAATTGAGTAATTGCCCCTTGATAAATAAATGAATTACCTACCTTCATAAACGGATCCCTCTTTCGTGTATATACTGTATCCAATTTGACAACAATTACTATTGACGCATGGCACTTGGCATTTTTTGAAAGACCTTTCCTGTTTAGCTCTGCCAGAATTTTCATGAATGCACTGTGATGGCACACAAATTTTTTTCTAAAATATTTTAGAATTAGCAAGTCTATTGACACAACATGATGAGAGATCTTAGTAAATTGACGTGGCCCACTAATCTCACTATCTAAATACTGATTTTGAGATTATAGTGAGCATATAAATACCTAACATTACTTACGAACAAACTTTTCTTGTCCCTACGGGACATGATGTCCTTGCATTCCATTGTGTCTTGCTATTTTTCCCAAAGGCTTTGACCCAAAGATTAATGTCTTCCATGGTCTTTAAATTGCTACGCACCAAAACTTTATTTTGTAGGCCTTCTTCAGTACATAGTACATTATTAAACTCACTTGGGAGGCAACTCTCGCCAATTAGGTGCCCAAACATTGTTATCATAGATAAATATTAAGGGGGAGATTGTTATTTATTAAAAATATTAATGAAAAACTAAGTTAGTTTGTTCTTTTGGCGCGTTAAAAGAAAATACCAAACAAACAACAAACAAAACAGAATAAAATACGAGGTTAAGTTTTAGCTGTCAGCTGTTATTTTGTAGGCGGATCGTTTCTAGATGAATCGACCAATAGGATAGGCCGATTTTTACATAGTGCACTGTTTGTGTAAAGGATCTTAAAATGCTCCTGATTAACTGCTTAAAATCTATAAAAAGCAATAAGTAGCTATCGCTGTTTTTCTTAACCGTAACTTAAAACGTAAACAATCTACGTCATGGAGCAAGAATCGTAAACTCTAATTCACGATTCTTAGCCATGGAGTAAAAAAACTCGTTGCAGCTATGAGTCCGCCGATAGCATCTTATTACAATAAAGCCACTGTAATTACAGAAGCCATATAATGTCCCTGGTGGACCAGAGACCTACTTATAGCCAGTAGCCAGGCCACTATAAAAAAAAATGAATCCTAATGCCTAACAGTTTAGCCTAGCTCTAATACAATTTTATTTTAGCTATAGTAATTATTCCAGAAAAAAGTTACCTATTTGGGCTTGAAAAAAAACTAGTACTTCAGCATGTCTTGAAAGCCCATCAGTAACATACGAGATTTGCTGCTGCCAAGAGAAAACAATTGAAATACCTATTTTGCTGGTCGATCTAGAATTACAATGACCACCAAAACCCTCTAACCAACGCAACATGGTTTTGCTTGATCTCATCTGAATATTTATACCTAATCATTTAGTGAAGAGATTTCCTGGTTCGTTGCTTCCAGCTTAGGTCACTGATTAGCGTGGCCTTATATTTACGTCCTTATGACTCACCACCATTGATTTGTTCCTATACAAATCAATGGTCACCACGCGCTGCCGTGTATCAAATTGCGCAACATTTTAACGTCACCTTTATATTTGCCAGTGATATCTATTCCGGTTTATATCTTACTTCTGGATAACAGGAACGAATCAGTTCAAATACAAGTTTTAAATGAGACAAGGTTGGGGGTGTGTGTCAGTGATGGCACAGCTGAACATTGATCGCTTTATGCTCTTTAAAGGCTAGAAGGGCTGATCTGCTCAGTACAGTGCAGTCACGTGGTCGATCCAGCAACCAAAGGACTCGCCGATGCCCGAGTCGCTCAGTGTCATCCTCTGGTTTCTTGAACGTCCGCCATTTCCAAATTTTGGGGGGCTCGGGTGGTTTAAATTTAGTACACCTCCATTATCTGGCACTACGGTGTAGTAGTATGCCATTTTTTTACCATCAAATTGTATCACATTTATTAACGACACCATACAGTTGTTTTATGTAAACAAAAATATACTTTTTATGACCTCCTCGCAATTGCCTCGAACTGACCGCATAATCGGTAATAGCACGAGTTGTCCAGTGCGGTGCCTTAAAGGCAAAGGCCCATCTGGCAACAAATTCAAACCAGTCCCAGTCATCCAGTGTCAAAGTGTAACTTCAAAAGAAATGCCTTTTGGATTTAATTTCCTTACTTACCTATTACTCCTTCATTCAGTGCCAAATTGTACCTTTAAGGGAAAGGCCTCCTGAATGGTCCATCCTTAAAACAAGTCGACTAATAGAGAAACTCGGTTACTTAAATTCAAACCAACTTAAATACGTAGAGAGCTCTAGAGCTATGTTTGGGAAATAGGATAATAACATCACCCTGGGGTGAAGCCACCATTATAGCGAAAATAACTAGGAGAGGTTCTCACGAAGGGGCAAAGAGCTCTCAACTTCGTGGATGGTTGGTATAAGCGCGAATAGCTCTCAGTCAGTTCCAGACGAAGGAGAGTCCATGGAGGGCTAAAACAACTAGAGAAACAATTCCCTTTTCCAGAGGTGATACATAGGAATAATTTTTGCCCAAAAGTTGACATGGAAGATTGCAGAGACCTACGAGAGCATTAGGTAGAAGAATGTGTGGGAAAAACTGGGGTCAGAGCCGGTAATATGGACAAAAGACGTTAACAAGTCATCCATAATCTATGGGAAATCTAGCCACGGTGCTCAGTAACGGCCAAGAAAACCAGCAATAAGAGTAGTAGTCGACTTCGATAGCCATCAAGCAGCATTAAAAGCAATTAAGTCCATCAACAGCTCAACATTGAAGTTGGTAGAGTTGCTGCAAGGCATTGAACCAGGTTGATAGTTTAAACTAAGCGACTGTAGCTGGGATACCGAGACATCGAAAGAGCCGATGCACTAGCCAAAGCAGGCTCGTCAGCTTAGTTGGCAGGTTTGGTTGTCTCTGGTTATTCTAATCTCATCCCAAATATACAGCGTGTGCGTGGATTTTCTTGCCAAATGGAAAACTTCTTTATTATCAATTTTTCGAAAAAAAGTTATTCTTTATAAAAAGTTTTGCTTTCAAAATTATTAAGATTGGCATGAGCATTTCTTTATAATGTTGTACAGGGTGTCTCAAAAAACGAAAAACTTTAATTCTAAATGTGAAAAATCTTATACCAGTATTTATAACTCGGCAAATTGAAAAGAGCGAAAAGCGCATTAAATCGTCAACTAATTTGTGGTATACAGAGCAATGATAAAGTTTTTTTTAATAGTTACTAAACATTTTTGCTAAACAATAGGGATAAATACCATCGCAATATTTATTATTAAGCCATCAATGTACTATTTGCAGGTTAATTTAGTATACAGAGTGATTAAAATATTTAGATAATTTACAACCTAATTGAAAATTTATTAAACAATCATATAATAGTACATTATGATATAAGTGTATAAGAGGGCTTTTAAAGCACGCGCGACATATTTCAAAACACGACGCGTAGCGGAGTGTTTTGTAAGTCGCAAGGGCTTTAAAGGCCTCTTATACACGTATATCATACGCTATTTTTTATTACGAATGCATCATAATCTCAAAAATGTTTTAAATATGAAACTTAAGGGATATATTGACGAATATATTAATCTGTCACATTTGACATGATCAAATATTTCTATAGCAACCTTTAAAAAAGTAGGCGCATCATAAACATGATTTTAAGCACGCTGCAGCGTGCGATAATCGTTGATTATGATGCATGCGTAATAAAAATATATTTACACATAACAAGTTTGTCAATTACTAGTAATTACACAGTAAACACCAACAAGAATAATTAGAAGATTAAATTTCAATAAGCCCCCCACGTTCTTCATCATACACCATACAGAACATTAACAATATATTATGTTTTTACTAAGTAAAGTTTTAAATTTTGTTTTAAATAAAGCCTAATAAGTATAAATTAAACTTTTACCTGTAAATAATAAGGCGCATTTCCCGAATTGACATTTGTCAATTAAACTTTTCTAGTTTGTATTTTCCCTCTAACGATGAGTTTAACTGATCAAGGAAAAGTCGAGATTATTTTAATAGTTCGAAATAATTATCGCACAAATAGAGAAGCAGCCGAAGAATTTAACAATAAACCCGGAAAGTCCAATACCAATAACCCATCAAACAATCAGTATCAGTAATGTTATGAGTAAATTCAAACGGTGCTCTCCAAACTTTTTTCGGAGAAGAGAAAACCAAGGTCAAAATAATCTTCCTCGCTTATACGATGAAAATGATGAACTTAATGTTTTGCTCCCTATCAACGAATTCCCTACAACTAGTTTAAGGGAAATGTCTCGAGATTTCAACTTAAAAATCTACTTCATTAGAATGTTTCTAAAAAAACATAAAATTAAACCTTTTAAGCCAAAATTTACCCATACATTTTACCAGGGGGCTAGGAACTGAGACTAGATTTTTCTGCGTGGTTATTAGGCGTTATGGAGGACGATCGCCGTTTACCTTTTAGAATAATTTTTTTACATGAAGCTGTCTATACGACCAACGGTATCGTAAGCTCTCCAAACTCCCGTTATTGGTCAGTGGATAACCCTCATTGGGTTATACAGAGCCGAAACCAATATTCTGAAAAAGTAAATGTGTGGTGTGGTATAGTCGGGGACCGATTGTTGAGACCAATATTTTTTGATGAAAATCTAAACGGGTGTTTATAAATTTTCTAGAAAACGATTTTAGTGATATGCTGGATGACATACCTTAGGCCGGTAGACGAAACTAATTGTTTCAGCTAGATGGGGCTCCCGGACATTTTGCATTACAAATTAGACAATGGCTGAACAGAAACTTTGCTAATAAGTGGATAGGAAGAGGTACAGATCAAGATTTGCGTTTTTATCATTGGCGAGGTCCCCGGATCTCACTCCACTGGATTATTTTTTGTGGGATGTCCTCAAAGAAGGGGTATATAAAAGGCGGCCCCGAGACAGAGACCACCTCAAAAGACCAATAACTCAGGAATGTGCCGAGCTACGGGGATATCAACTATCGAATGCCGTCAGAAGTTTTAGAAATAAAATTATTTGGTGTATGTTCATCATACACCGGGGCTTATTGAAATTTAATCTTCTATGTATATTTGTTCGTGTTTACTGTGTAATTACAAGTAATTGAGAAACTTCTTATGTGTAAATATGTTTATATGATTGTTTAATACATTTTCAATTGGGTTGTAAATTATCTAAATATTTTAATCACTCTGTATACTAAATTAACCAGCAAATAGTACACTGATGGCTTAATAATAAATATTGCGATGGTATTTATCCATATTTTTTGTCAAAAATGTTAAGTAACTATTCAAAAAAACTTTATCATAGCCCTGTATACTACAAATTAGTTGACGATTTAATGCGCTTTTCGCTCTTTTCAATTTGCCGGGTAATAAATACTGGTATAAAGTTTTTCCACATTTAGAATTAAACTTTTTCGTGTTTTGAGACACCCTGTACAACATTAAAAAGAAATTCTTATGCCAATCTTAATAATTTTGAAAGCAAAACTTTTTATAAAGAATAACTTTTTTTCGAAAAATTGATAATAAAGAAGTTTTCCATTTGGCAAGCAAATCCACGCAC
>MU184490.1:143644-186550 GCA_016904865.1 Pissodes strobi
AAAGGACAATACCAGATTATCAGCTAACCCAAAACTACGACAATGAGATCTTAAATTATAATACTAAGATACTTATTTACAAACGCAAACTATTATAGAAAGCTTTAGGCACAGAACACAGATCGTTTACGCCAAATATGTCTTCAGTACTATCATCAGTAACAAAAATAAAAAAGAAATACATGTATAGTAAAATATAAAGTCTTCAATCCTTCTCCTCTGATAGCAATAAATCTACAAAAACTACAATAAATACTAAACAATGCTCTAGCCACTCTTATTTTAATACAAATATTTAGCTACCTATTTGATGGCATTTTTAAAATGACACGCGGCATACCAAATTAACATAGTACCTATATTATAGACAATTTTTTCTGAGTTGTAGAAAAATGAAGGTTCTTTATTATATAGTATAGAAAAGTTATATTAATACCACTCTCATGCTCATGGCACTAGGGTATAGTCTATGTAAAAATACTGATGAAATAAGTTCATTTGCAAATAGTACAGATCTCTAGCATATCAATTAATTTATAGATGTTGTATTATCCACTCTAATTTTAAATAATAATACCCTTAACTCAGTTCCTAATGTCTGGTGATTTAAGAATCAAGAATAAACCAATGGTACGCAAATCATAAATGTTTCTAACTGATTTTATCAAATTTAACGGTTAATCTTGTCTACGAAGGGAAAATTTTCTGAAATTGTATAAGCATCGACAAATATAATTTTAGATTACATAGTCTACGTTTGTAGTTTGTCTAATTTTTGCTTACAAATATTTTGTTGCTCCAAGTTAACGTCGGATCACTACGTTTATCTCGATCGTTTCAAGCGCGCTTGAAGCTTCCAGTGTTTCTGTCATATGAACGTGGATTGAATCTCGCGTTCAATCCTCTTTGAATCCAGTTTTTCGTGCTTGCTTAAGATATGGAACAAACTTCAAGTCGCCAATAAGCGAGCCATGCTGGATTCATACAACGAGGCCTGGAATAGCAGAATCACAGTCGCTAGCCGTGAAAACGACATATGGAAGCACATCAAGAAAATGAAGAGCAGCAAAAACCCCTGGACAGTCCTACCATCAAAACATCATCGTTGACAGGACAGAGAAGGCGGAGGAGTTCATGGAATACTTCGCCAATATCAGCAGCCTGACAGAGAACCTATCAGACGACAGGACACGAAGAAGAGTTCAGAGGACAACAAACGAAATCGAAGCGCTGCCGCTGCAGGACACGAACAGTATAATCAGGAGCCGCAGGAAAAAAGGGAGGATTATAAGCAAGGCCAGACCATACAAAGCGCCAAGACCGGACGGGATAGTCATGCAGGAGGCCAAATAAAGCCCTTGCCCAGCTGATGTACATCATCAATGCCTCCATCAGACTATACTACTTGCCGAGTGCATGGAAGACATCCAGGATCATCGTCATCCCCAAACCAGGAAAAGACAGGAGCTAAACCTCGTCGTACAGGCCCATCTCACTGCTACCCACCCTCATCATCAACTTCAAGCAGAAGCGCAGGAAAGAAAGGACACTATCATGATCAACGGGACACGGATCGAGGACAGACTGTAGAATACATACGTCAGGCTAATAATCATGTATGTACGCAGCACCGGTTTGGAGCTCCGCGGCGAAGACCAAAAGGAGAAACTACACACGCTGGAACAGAAACTGCAGCGCACAATCATGAACTACAGATGGGAAGACTTCAAGACGACGAGGCAATTGTACAGAGAAGCCGGGACAAGACCGCTGGAACAGAGACTACAGGAAGCAGCGACGAAATTCTTCAGGTACACGACGAGGACGCAGGAAATAACCAGTAACATAGGAAGGATGACCATAGAGGAGATGCCAAAATCTACAAAATGATCCACGAGGTGATGCTATGAAAATCCAAAATAAGGACTAGGACCCTAGGACGCCCCCTAGAAAGGGCTGCATGAGGCCGAAAAAACATTAAAAATTGCAGTGTCAGAACAATCATTTAGTATTAAAATATCATGTCATTTATTTAGATATCTTAGGTGGACGCTTGTTAGGTACCACCTTAGTCGGTAGTATATAAGGATTTATTTGTAAATATGTATATATTGTTAAGTTTGAAATAGTTTTAGGTCAAATATTAAGTATCTTAAGACAATTCTTTATAAATAAATAAAGCCACTTGATTATTTTCAGTCGGACTGAGAATCAATTTTAAGCGGCTTCACAATATAGCGCCCTTGAAACATGAAATAAACCTAGTGCATAAGAGAATTTTTATTCTCCATAAAAACATTGCAAGTTTCCAACCATTCGAAGGTCTGAGTCAACTGACAAAGATATAATCAAATAATCGGGAAAGAGCTTTAGAGGTTAAGCTGACCAGACATTAATCTATTAATTTAATATGTTCTGATCTTCTGACTATTACAGACATCACAAGGGCTGAATTATTTACTTTCTCAAAAATTACCCAAATTAAAGCTTATTCTAAATTAGAGTGGGTAAACATATTACCGACACATTGCTATTGGGAATGGTTATAAACGGCGTTCTAGGTTTCGTGTGCAATCGCTCGGATGCATATAGATGAAGTAAAATTAATATCCTAAGCCCCTAAATGACGACGCTGAAAATAGGTAAAGTACTTGGCGTAGTTGTCACGGGAATTCACAATCTTACCAATAATTTTAAAATGAAAAATCTATTCAATGATCATACATATATGCACTTAATTATAATTTCGTCATAATTCCCTACAAAATCTTCTAGAAGATGTTCTGACAGGGACCGAACAAAACATGTGAATGATGGTTTTTCACCTTTTTCATCTGTAATCTGCACGCTCACTTAAGCAGATTCAGATTTTTTTTATTGGTGGATTTATTGTAATGTAATGACAATGTACACAAGTCATACACATATACAAACTAAAAATGGTTATACAAATGTCAAAAAGATCATACATATACCTACATGAGCATAGTTAAAATATAGTACTAAAAATAGGATTAAAATATATAAAAACATTAAGACTCTAAAGCGATTAAAAACATCAACAAGACAATATTACGAGGCAATAAAAATGTTCACATATTTATATATTTTATTTGAAAATATTAAGTCACACTTCTCAAAGGCATCTAAAGAATAAAATGCCCTTCACAAAGGTCCAAAGTTAACAGGTTATGGGCCCAGATTGTAGTTGGGAAGCCAGGTAGCCGGAAGAATTTGGAGAAAAGTGAAATAAACAGTGCGACTAACTTTGTTCGGAAGTGTATCGGGATACATCAGTCCTGTGCGGAAGAAAAGTCACTATGGCCACGGCACAACAAAACAGCATCAAACAGTTTGATGGATCTGGATATTAGGGTAAAGTTGCTGTTGGAACATCACGGAGTTTTGGAAAGGCTTACTCAAGAACCACCTACTGCTGAGACAGAATTGATTTCTTTTAAAAAGAATGATGTTAAAGCGAGAATCCTGATCGTAAACTGTCTTGCAGATACTATGTTCGAAATGGTGAAAGGAAAAACGACAGCCAAAGAAATCATAAACAGTTTACGAGGTGCGTACATGAAATCAGGTGTGGCAAATCAAGTACAACTTCAAAGAAAGCTAAGAAATTTGAAGTTTTCTGGTCTCGGTTCACTAAATGAATTCATTATTGAATTTGAAAAGACTGTCTATGATCTGAGAAATGGTGGAGGTACAATTCAAGAAAGTGAAGTTATATCCCAGTTGCTTACAGCAATGCCAGACTCGTATCAAGGAGTTACAACAGCTCTCGATATCCTGTTTTGTCAAGGTAGCTCAGTTACATTGGATTTTGTCAAGAGTAAATTACTTACAGAGGAAAACAGACAAAGAAAAGATGACAATGAACCAGGAATATCACAAGCTTTTAATGGGCTTAGAGGAAGATATGGTCAAAAGTTTAGAAACCGAAACAATCAAGGTGGCGGCAATTCGGGTGGTAATGTGAAATTTCCCTCTCTGTTATTATTGTGGCATGAAAGGACATAAAAGTCTGTCTGTTCCAAGAAAAAACAAGATATCAAAGGCTCAAATAAAAGTTTGGTTAATGTAGACAATGAAGAAGAGGAAATAGCCTTTATCACATCAATGGAGATTGAGACTTTTCAAACAAACACTGATAATGTAATCAAGTTTATTGTTGACAGCGGTGCCACCAATCGTTTGGTGAATGCTGTATCTGGAAAATACTTGTCAGATATTAAAGAAGTACGTTATAAAGTGAACGTTGCGAAATGAGGTGAGGTTATGATTTGTAACAGACAAGGAAATTTGCATTTGCAAGATGTTGAAGGTAGGAAATTTAATATAAAGAATGCACTGGAATGTGAGCATTTGTCGTACAATCTGCTGTCAGTCAGAAAATTGGAAGAAAGAGGTCTAAAAAGTTCTGTTTGAGGAAAGCGCAGTGAAAATAAAAAATGAAAAGACAAATTTGGCAGAGGGAACATTGAGAAATAATCTGTATGTGTTGGATTTTAAAGTGCAAAGCTAGTTTATGTGCGGGTAATCAAGAAAAGGAACTTCGGCATCGAAGAATGGGACATTCTGCAAGATACCCTAGTGAAAAAAACCTGTGAAATGTGTCTTCAGGGGAAGCAAACCAAACTGCCGTTTGTATCTTTGCCCAGCAAGAGAAGACCTACAAGAATTCTGGAAGGTGTGTCCTCAGATGTGTGTGGACCCATCACACCAATTTCGCATGACAAGAAGAGATACTTTGTCACTTTTATTGATAATTATTCTCACTTTACAGTTTGCTATTGTATTCAGCAGAAAATGGAGGTTCTTGAGAAGTTTAAAATGTATGTGGCAATGGCTGAGGCAAAATGGGGGGAGTATGTGTCAAAAGAGTTTCTGACTTTCTGTCAACAGAAAGTACACCATTCCTCATAATACACAGCAAAATGGCATAGCAGAAACATATAATCGAACAGTGTTGGAAAAAGCAAGATGCTTAATTGTTGATGGCAAAGTTGACAAATATTTTTGGAATGAAGCGGTGATGACAGCTGTGTACCTGATTAACAGACTCGAATCAGCAAAACTTCCCAATAAGGTGACTCCAGCTGACATCTGGTATAAAGAAAATCTAACCTGAACAAGATACGTGTATTCGGCTGTGATGCTTTTGTAGATTCCAAAAGAAGAAAGAACAGGAAAACTGGATGTTTGTAGTAAGAAAACAATAATGATGGGATATACTGAAAATGGTTATCGGGTATGGGATCCCGAAAAAGGTAAGATTATAACAGCTAGAAACATTGTGATTAATGAGAACAAAAACTCTGTTACTGATATTGAATTAACCCAAAATAACAGAGAAGTGTTAGACGAAAATAGTGACTTAGAAACCAAGGAAATGATACCAGAAACTAAAACAAATGAAACTGTTGAGAACGACAAGGTACATGCTCAAGATAATAATGTCTATCCATATAACACACCGAATGACGATCAAAATAGAAGGAGAAGCACTAGAAGAATCAGATTGCCTAAGAGATTTGAAGAATACAATATGGAAGACTCAGATTTTAATGAAAGTCTAATTACTGCACTGTCAACTGGAAATTTGTGCTCAGATGTGCCTCAATCTTACGATGAAGCTATTTCCCGAAAAGAAGGATGGAAAGAAGCAATTGAGAGTGAATTAAGTGCGCTCAAGGACAATAATACATGGGATTTAGTGCCGGTACCTGAAAACAAGACTGCCATAGACTCGAAGTGGATATTCCGGGAAAAGGAAATGAATGGACTTGTTAAGAAGGCGAGGCTGGTAGCGCGCGGTTATAAACAGAGTGATGGAACTGATGAAGTGTATGCACCCGTTGCGCGCATGCAAACTGTCAGAATCCTATTGTCATTGAGTGTAAAAGAAGACTAAGTCAAATGGACGAAAAGTGTGCCTTCCTTAATGCGGACTTAAAGGGGCCAGTGTACGTGGAACTACCGCAAGGACTGGACGCTGATAAGAAAAACTATGTTTATAAATTGAAAAAATCACTGTATGGTCTTCGTGAAGCACCAAAATGCTGGTACGAAAAATTGCATAGTCATTTGTTAGCCATAGAATTTATGAGATCAAAATCGGATCCATGCCTTTATTACGACTCTGATACATTTTTAATTATATATGTTGACGATCTGATTATGTTCTCAAAATCTCTCAGTAAGCTTAAAGGTTTTAAGGAAAAATTAATGTCAATTTTTAAGATGAGAGATCTAACCCCGAATTTAGATTTGAGTTTTGCTATCACATCTTTCAGTCAATTTCAAAAATGATAAATATGATAAAGAACATTGGAATTATTTAAAAACTATACTCAAATATTTAAAGTTAACAAAAAATTTTGGCCTGAAGTATGTGAAATCACAAGACTTTAATAACAAAAATATAATCACAGCATATGTAGTTGCTGATTATGCCAATGACATAAATGATAGAAAAAGTGTTTCAGGTTTTGCAATTCAGACATTTAATAATTTTGTTTTTTTGGAAAACTAAGAAACAAGTGACTGTCTTTTTATCTAGTGCTGAAGCAGAAGATACTGCTCTTTCTCACTGCCCTACTGAATGTATATTCATTGAACGATTAATTAAAGAAATATTGAAATGAGATGTATTTCCTTTAAAAATATATGAGGATAATCAATCTTGCATCAAGATGGCTCATACGCTAGAAACTAAAAGAACCAAACACATTGATGTGTGTGTTTAGAGTATATTTCAACATCTGAGCAGGTAGCCGATATATTTACAAAGGCACTTCCTCATCAAATTTACATATTTCAAAGAAAAGTTAAATGTTGTTTGTATCTGAATAGTTTTAATAATTTTGTAGTTTAATCAGTTATTTACTATTAAGTAATGCCTTGAGTAATGCAGAATTGAAGGGGAGTGTTAATGTACCTAGTTAATGTATACTTACCTTTAGTGTTAGCAATTCTGACTACTGTATGTGGTTAATTTATAGTGGTAGATCTGAAAATAATTAGGCTTATATACCTACCTGTAATTGGAGTTGAGTCAGCAAGTAAATGTCGTGTGAATTTGATATGTGCCTATATTCCAATATAAAATAAAGTTCAATCTGTTTTACACAGGTTATTATTCACCAAAGTTCCAAAGTTAACACTGGTGAACTAAACAAGCCAAATATGTTTAAAAGGTACCGTTTTAAGCAAATCAAATTAGGATCCATCATATTAAAAAATTATCGAAGTGGAAATAAAATCAAAACACTTTGTTATCTGTCCTATAGCTGATCTCTCTTTCAATTATCTAAAGTTGTGTAAAGCGATTCAGGACCAGTTCCATGCAGTTCAGGATAGGGTTCCAAGCGGTTCAGGACTTGTCTTTCACCTATATCTGACCTATAATAGCCCTGTATCTCGCTTACCTAAACCTGTATATGACTATCTTTAAGTTATGTTGGTTCTGTATAAAAATAAGCTACCCGAACAAATAAAAATATTCAAATATCGAGCACTTTAAAAGTTATTCAAGAGGACACAAATTGTAGCGCTATCATTTAGAAGCCCGTATCTCTATAGGGGGCTGGGGAGGCTGTGGATTCATTTATATGAATCCGAGAGATTGCTCACGGACATTGGGACATCCTTTATACTGATTACCGTACAAAGCAGATGTGACAAAGACTTAACGCTTTCAAAAAATGTATATACTATAATATTAGCGCAATTCCGATAGAACCCGAAATGAAATGCGAAAAATGTAGAAGAAATACTTACTATTCGGTACTAAAAGTATTTTACTTGAAGCAATGATCTATTTGTATGCCTATTTGCTTTTGCCATTAAAGATATAACAATTAATTATGTGCATTAATTATTATAAATACTATAAATCTTAGCAGATTAGGCAACATACATTTGGCTTTCAACTGAAAACAGGATAAAATATATTTAGTTTTTCTGTAGTTAAACGTACAATTCATTTAAGATATGTAATTAGTCTTTATACCTAATTCATTGGCCCACTGCCATTTGTACTAGAAATTCAAACTGCTTTTAAGCCAAGAAGGGCTTGCAGTACATGATACAAAATACTTCAGAAATTAAAATTAATTGCCCCCTTTCCGATAGTTCAAATAATGCAAGTAAAATACGTTTAGTTACCTTTCACTTCACTTCAAGTGCATTTAACATACCTACTTCAAATATTTGTTTTACATGAAACTCGGCGTTCAATATATTAAGAAAATAGAGATGCAGTGAAAATATCGCTCCAAATTTTCCAAAAAGGGTTAATTTTTTTCTAAATATGTAATTTTAGCAAAAATACAAGGAATTTTATGAGCAAATATGTAAATTTTAAATACCGTAAACGGTCTATTTGCATTCGAGATACAGTATTGAAAAATAAAGTAGGTCAAGTTATTTATGTTGTTTAAATATTAAAGATAGAAATATTTTGAGTTTCACTATTATTATTCGATATATATGATGCGCCCAGCAACTTCGATCTAAATATTCTGCCGGTTGGACAAAGTCAGCTCAAGCTCGGTTAAGCTGAACCTCACAGCTCACTAGTGGCTAAGCAGAATATTTTATATGCCTATGCTAGAGCTGGTCTTGTACAAATCGACCTCCATATTGCTACAGCCACTAGACGCAACCATGGTATCTTATATATAAGCTTAAAAATAAGTCTTTTTAGCCTAAATAGTGCATATCCTTTTCAGTTACCAACTACAATATTTACTGTGAAAATAGGCTATAATACATAAGCACATTTGGTATTAAAACTAGTTTCCAGCCCCAAGTTCCTTAAATTCTATCTTCACTCTTTGTTTAAACCAACATTCCAGTCAGTATACTCACACTGAGGTCTCTTCATCTTTCTCTTTTATTCTGGAAAACAACATTTAATTTTTTTCATATAATTTTACTCAAGGCACTAAGGTGTGACCTTACCTTAACCACATATTTCATTTGTTAACTGTATATTCCCAACACCATCTATAAAGAAAATGTTAGTATTATTCATATTATTTTATATGATTTTGTTCAAGCATAAATACACACAGCTAGCATGTCTAGAAGATTTAATAACTAAAAAACTACTTAAAATATTATCAGATTGGTTGTAGAATTTGGGTTGTGAATTCGAGAGAATCGCTAGTTGCTATCTATCTGCCATTTAATGTTAATCTATAAATCAGTTTTTTAAAGAAGTATTTTTTAATTGAATAAGGATTAACATGCTTTATTTAATTTTACGAGATAGAAAATCCACATGAGCAATCGTTTTGCATTTTTAGTAACTCATTAGGAGACAAAGCTGTAACATGCAACAGTTTTTTTAAAACATAAAAAGACAACTTCCTATTATAATTACTCGCCAATTAATACAACTTACGAAGATGGTTCCGGTGGCATGCCAGAGTGCATCATGGATACAGGAGGCATAAGAGGAGAAGGCGATCCCCTTACACTGCCACATACAGAGCCGTGCACTGATCCCAAGACGGAACCTAATCAAAACAAAACAGGCTATGTTACCAGCGAGCATCATTAACTCATGAAAATCAGTATTCGGGCATCAAGCCACTTACGCTGCATCAAGCCCCACTTCCTTTGGCCTGGTAAGAGGGACAAAGTGGAAGTAGATAGGAAAGATATTAGGTGTGGGATGATATCAGTGAGCCTCTTAGTTAGATCTATCTTATCGGCTCTCGTGGGAGAAAGATGGGCTTAACGCATGTAATTCAAGGTGCAAACCACAAACTTGTAGCTAACATAACACTAGAATGGCTAGAGACACATAAGTCAAAAAAGTTTGAAACTGGTTCTGCGTTGGTTAAGTATAAATTGGTTTTTGTTTATTTATTTATTTATTGACGGACAATGTCCATTTACAAAGTGAACCCTTAAGCTACTATGCAATCTTAAATTTAAACATGAAAGCAAAGAAGTAAAACAAGAAAGAAAGAAGAAAATGTAATATAATAATAGGAGGACAGAGCGTTATTCAATAGAGTAACTCAAACATTGTTCAGCTGCAATAGCTGTCTAAGAAAAAGTCTCTACGTGCAGAAGAAATCCAGATGTTCGTGTTGGTTAGCAAGATTTGGAACAAAGAATGAGCCCCATAATTGGTTCGAGGGTACACCATTGAATTGAGCACCTTGAAGAGACTGCAAGATGCTGAGCCTACGGCTTAAAGCATCATAGTGAAACTCGTCAGTGCTAAAATATTTGTAATTTATATAATGAAGGAATTTTCTTGGTAGCGTAATGGGGGTTCCACACTGAAGAGGCATATTCTAAGTGTTTTCTGACCAGATTGCAATAAAGAATTTTAAGAGAAACAATAGTGGAAAAGTCTTTAGAATTTCTTTTAATGAACCTCAACATCTTCATGGACTTGCTTACAATATTTGTCATGTGTTCAGCAAATGATAGATCCGCGTCAAGACCAACTCCAAGATCCATGATAGTCTCGACGGGTGGCAGGATCACACGATCAATAACGGAATCAAAAGTTGTGGGCAACCGCAATCATAAAAATTTCATAAACTTGGTTTTAGATGTATTGACTTCCATTCTATTATTGTGCCACCACACCGCAAATCTGTTTAGGTCCTCCTAAAGTGCCAGACAGTCATTAGGAGTAAAAATTAAATTGAACAATTTCAAATCGTCGGCAAACAGGAGAAATTTTGAAGAACATGTGGAAACATCATTTACGAAGAGATTGAAAAGAGGTGGCCCAATGTGAAACCCCTGAGTGACCCCGGATGGGATAGATATTTCATGGGACAAAAAACTGTTCACTGGCACCACCTGAGTTCGATCAATGAGAAAACTTTCAATCCAATTGAGCATAGGACCAGATATTCCCTTGCATAATAATATCGCGTAGGAAACCCTGCTAAATGCCTTGGAAAAGTCTGTATAAACAGACTGAACCTCGGCACCCCCTTCCAAGGGCCAAGCACGTAATGAGAATAAGCAAGAAGGTTGAGCTCAGAGCTTCTACCAAGACAGAAGCCAAACTGCTCGCTAATGATCTCAGGGGACAACACCGAACTCAGATACCTAGTTACAAGATTCTTCAAAAGTTTAGGAATAACATTTATAATGCAGATGGGTCTATAATTTCTTATGTTTCCAAAAGTCAGGAAAGAGGCACCGTCTCGAGGACTCATTGAAGATGAGGTGCAGAGGTCTAGCTAGGGTAAATGAACCGTTTTTAAGTAAAATTGGGTGGATGTTGTCCGGCTCAGGTCCCTTGTGAACGTTTAAATTACTCAACTCGGAATAAATGTCTGAAATTGAAATATAATGATTGGTGTGTTTATATTATTAGATGAATTCACTCTTGTGCACTCAGAACAAAAAGTTTGGCTGCCTCAGGATCCATATCGACACTAACATTATCCAACCACACAACACTAGGCAAGTCATTTGCCTTACGTTTAGAATTCACAAAATTCCAAAACTGCCCAATGTCATGCTGAAGGGAGGATTCACGCCAATAGCATTGGCGGGAAAGAATACTACATTGTGAACGAAGGTTAGAAAATAACTGATAGTCTTGAGCAGACCTGCTTGATTTGTAGGTTTTGTGCGCTTTTTTTTTTAATGGTTAGGTCGATCAGGTCCCGAGTAAACCAGCGTGGAAATTTCATGCTGGAAACCTTCTTTACTGGAATAAAGATGTTCAATGTATGATATGTCATAGAATATGTTTAACATGTTTGGAACACTCATGTTGGAGAACAAACTATCCCAACAGAAAGTACTTAAATAATCATTAATGAGCAGATTTAAAGTCGTAATAAAATTCATAGAACCTTTTATATTTGTATGGTCATGTAGTAACTGATTAGTAAGTTATTCTAAGTATGATCAGTTGATAGAGGAAGGTATATTTGAATTTTCCACTGTGTATTGCAGATCGCAAAATCTACATATATGTAGATGAAATATCAATGAGTGCTTGAGGCTTTCCTGAGCGAGCTCTTGTGGTCTTGGTTGACGCAATAAATGAATCCTTTAACTCTGGTGAATTCCCTTCCTGTTTAAAGACTGCAGTCGTCAGGCCGCTTTATAAGGGGGGCGAATCAGATGTCCCGGGAAATTTCCGCCCCAATTCTTTACTCCCATCGATGTGCAAAATTGTTGAGAGGATTGTCGAGGAAAGAGTTTTGAAGTATCTCAGAAAGCATAATATCTTAAGTAAGAATCAATTTGGTTTTAAGGAGGCAAAAGCACTTCCGATTCAATTTTTCAATTCTTGGAAAGTCTCTACTTAAGCTTAAATAATGGAGATGTAGCTGCAGCGGTATTCTGTGATTTTTCTAAAGCATTTAATTGCGTCAATTATATGTAGAACACTATTTGACAAGCTCTCTCACTATGGTTTTAGGGGTGTTGCCCTGAAGTGGTTTGAGTCATACCTTTGGGATAGAAGTCAGACGGTTAAGTGTAATAGTAAAGTCTCTAACTTGCTAAGGATTGATCAAGGATCTGTGCTTGGTCTCCTCTACATAAACGACTTAACTCTATTGAATAATCAAAGACTTTTCACTTTGTTCGTGGATGACACGACCGCGCTGTGGTCTCACAGTGATCAAGATACTCTCAGTGACATGATTGGAACTGATTTGGGAAGGATCAAGGAGTGGTGGTAAAATATCATGTTTGTTAGTGGTAATATAAGAAAAAACAGTCGAAAAATCAAAATTTCAAAATCACATTCAGGTTCTTTGTGGTAAATTGGCCAGGGGCTGTTATGCTGTTCGTATAATCTCGAATGAGTTGGGAAGGTCATTATCTAAGACTGATTACTTCTCACTTATCGAGAGTCACTTGAGATATTGTTTAGCTTTTTGGCGTCTTTTGACGTCTGTTTTTGTTATTCAGAAGAGGGCAATCAAATACATATGTAAGGTTGGGGGTTAGAGACTATTGTAGTCCTCTTTTTAAAGAATTAGGCACCCTAACGCAACGCTCCCCTGTTTGTTTATATTGCAGACAGTTTGTTTGATCTTTAAAAAATCCGGACCTTCCAACTCTACTTAGCGGCTGCCAGCCATTATAATACTAGACAAGCAAATAGGCTCCGATTACCTATTCCTTCTAGTACACTTACTAAAAAATCAAATTTATGAAGCTGTAAAAATGCTTCATCTTACCTGATGCATTGAAAAATGTTAGATATTTAAGTGTCTTTAAAGAATCTGTCTCGTCCCTACTCAAAAGTAAAGCCTATTACAGTGTTGCAGAATTTTATAACGATGATTTTAGGGTCTATTAGGCCCACATATATAAAAACTTGTAGATGTAGGATGTGTGTTGTCTATTGTTATGTATTATTTACTTTACTTTGGTACTTTTGACTTGTTGACTACATAGATTATTAATTTTCTATATCTGAATACAGCTTTGTAACAAATACTTTGTATTTCTACAATAAAGCATTTATTTATTTATTTTTTTATTTAAACAATAGCTTATGGGCAATTATTTAAACTAAGTTTTCCTACCTATTCGTGATCCCATTCTAGATCCTACAGTAGATCCGTGATAGTCCAAGTTGTTAATGTCATTAGTTATAGGTGACATAATCCGACTGCCAGGCTGTGATGGTGGAATATTGTGGTGCATGTAGTTCGTATGACCTTGCATATGATCTTCCTCGGCTAATATTCACAAAAACTAATTGTTATGCATACATATTTTATAAAATAGGGGAATTTAATTTGGAGAAATGTTTTAGTTAATACTAGCAGCAAATAATCTATATATTATACTTCAGCAGTAGGTTAATTACTTTTAGAAATATTTATTTATCATTTAGATGGATCCCTTGGTATCTTAGCTGTGACGGAATGTAATTTGTTTCCCTTCTGGGAATATAGAAAATGTTAAACGAAAATCACTGGTGGAATGCTTGCGCCTATTTAATTTTTTTCAATTTCAATTTTTTCATTTATTGTCTAACAGGAAAATCCCAAAAAAAAAGACAATCAAAGCATTATAAGTAAGAACAGATAAACTAAGCAAAACAAAAAAACAAGAAAAACAAAACACAAAATAAGAGAGAATAAATAATGCAACACAAATAAACATCTTAAAAAGATAAATTTAAAAAATAGACTATAAAATGTCTGAATTTACAATACAGAAACAAAAAAGAATAAATCCAAGGCAACCCACCACTAATCAAATCAATAATTCAACAGTTACAAGGCCAAAATCATTGGAGTAATTTTCTTTTTGAAGAAAGTTAAGGTGCCATTAAACAGATCAATAGCATTGTTGTCCAAAAAAACATTAAACAATGCACAGACACGATAAAGAGGTGCATCCCTTGCCAAGTTAGTCGGTATATTTACAAGATAAAATTTAGGGTGCTTCTTTGTATACTTGGGAGGAACAAAAAAGTTTAACTAGTTTAAAAGTTCAGGATCATAAATTTTGTGGTTGCATAATTTGAATAAGAGAGCACAGTGTTTTAGAGATAAAAAATAAATCTTTGGAAAAGTAACTGTTGGCCATATCCTCTTGGAGGATATATGCCATCTAATTTAAAGCTTTGATAGTTTAAAAACCTCCGCTGCACATTTTCGAGCTTGTTCACATGTACATCATTGCTAGGGAGCTATACCATAGCTGCATAAAGCAATTTAGACTTGAGTAGACTATTATATAGAGTGATAGGGCTGTCTGAGTATTTAAATTCTCTTGTTGATCTGAATATAAAACCTAGTCTTCAGGGAGGACTTACCAACCTCGTCAATATGTTCGGCAAAAATTATTCTGTTATCAATTAGTATGCCTAAGTCCCCCATAGACTCCACACGCTCGAGGGCAACATTTCCCAATTTATAATCAAAATTTATTTCATTTTTTGAATAATAAGACCATGGTTCAATCGATCAAAGGCATTCGAAAAATCGGTATACACAACATCCAGTTGATTCCTCTTTCCAACTGCTTCGTATGCTTTTTGTAAGAAACATGTCAGATTTGTTATTGTTGACCTTTTACAGAAGAAACCATGTTGTTCTGGCGAAATTTAATTCCCCTCTCAAAGGCCTTGGACCAGCTGGACAGAATGGAGACAGGTCTATAATTTTTCGATATTGTTGGTTGAACCGCTCTTATGTACTGGAGATATTTTAGCAATTTTCCAGAGCTCTGGAAAAGTACGAGTTTTTGTGGCGAAGTTAAATATATGATGTATGGGAGTCGTAAGGCAATGTGAACAATCACGAAGAATAAAAGAAAGAATCCTGTCATGTCACGGTGTGAGTTGGTTTTTCATCCTTTCCAGTGAAGTCCTAACCTCATTCACTGTTAAAGGGTAGAGTATTATATTTTGGGAGCCAGCGTCACTACTAGCATAAGTAGAGGGAGGATCCGAGGATTGTATATAGGCACTTCGAGAGTGGATTGACCAAGAATCATAGATCCAGACAAGCGAGATTTACCTCGCAAATGTCTAACATACTGCCAGAATGGTTTTGGATCTTTCTTCACCGAGGATTCAGTTTGTTTAATGTAGGATCCGTAAGCAACATCACTTTCAGTTTTGGTTGTTTTTCTAAGCTCGGAAAAAGCAATGTAATCAGAGGAAAGTTTTTTTTTTTTGGAGGAGTTTTTTCTTATTAATAATTTTCTGCGTGTACCAGACTGGATATTTTACTTTATGTTTGTTGAATTTAAAGAGAGGCACAGTTTTGTCAAAAATATCATATAAAATTAAAAACTTCCAACTGGTCTCAGAATGGAGTTGATAAAGTAGTGGGTAATTCGCCTTCCTGAAATTGTAACGTTTACTATTTGAATTTTTTTGAAAGTGAATGTCCGAAAAATCACCATTGAAAGCCAGAGAGACATTGATGCTATTATTGTAGATATTTTTGTGTGTATTATACTGTTTGAAATTACATAGTGTCATAAAATCGTTTAATATAGTTAATTGAGGATTAGAAGTTATGTTAAAATCTGCAATAAAAATGGTATTAGTTAGAAAAAAAATCAAACAAATACTGATAATGAGTCAATGTTGCCTGAGGCTGCATGTAAATAACAAAGATATATACAGATTTACAAGAGCCCATATAAGGTAAGAGGTTTTCAAGGTCCCGAAGATCCACTCTAGAGGCTGGTACATCGTTTCTAACACCAAGCAGTACTCCACCTCCTCTCGATACATTCATCATGTCTAGATTCCTATCCTTTCTGTTAACAATTTAGTTATAGTTAAATAGGTCTCCATTTAAAACACCATCCTGAACCCAGGCCTCAGTCACTGCCACCAAATGATTATCACAGAGAGAAACCGGCTTATAAAATTCACTGGTTTTCGTATTTAAGCCTCTAACATTCTGATAGGCGATACATATGTTCATGTTAGCCAACTTTGTCAGTTTAAATTATGGCTGGCCACAATTATTGGTTTACCATTGCGATAGACAATCCTTAGATCAGTTTCTCCAGAGTTCAATCGGGAAATCATAGTTTGTTTAACCTTTCTGTACTCTTGGAGCTATTTTGGTGTTCTGTCATGACTAATTGAAAGATGCTTAAGACTTGGATCGTTTCTAAGCTTTTGAGTATTATTTATTATATTCTTAGAGAGTTCCTTTGATTTGCAGATAACCTTGATGGATCTATTTTTGTTATCACTCAGCTTACCCAAACGGAAGGCCTGGATGTCAGGAGCATTGGTTTCCGTGCAGTGTTCAATGGATTGGATGGAAAGTTCTTTTGGATGTGTTGCGGTTTCAGGACAATTAAATATAATGAAGTGATTCATACGGTCTTCTCTCTCAAAACACTCCTCGAGTGTTTCTGCAGATTGCTGGGTTGTGTTGTTGGCAGATCCAGAGGAAGATCCTGAAATTTTCAGGGATTCAACCTCAGTTGCCATCAAATTCAGTTTCTCCTTGAAAAGAGCATTCTTATCCTCAGTTTCCTTGTTCAACAATTTTAAATAAGTAATATCCACCTCATTAGCCTTATTAACAGTATTAGCATTGATATGGAGGGAGTTTAATGTTGTTTGCCCCCCTGAACTGAATTCTGGACTGTTCGCTTGCTGGATTATAGCCAAATTTATTTCCTTGCAATCGGGACACCAGAAAATGCATGTTTTATTTTTGGCCAGAAGAATGGTTCTAACTTCAGTGGCTGTTTTTACTCCACTGCAAGCCTTGCAGATTGGGTTGCCACAAGAAGCACAGTGACATCCAAAGATGGTATTTTTGTCTTCCTTAAAGCCACATGTTACCTTACAAATGTAACAGTTCAGTTGCTCAAGTTGTGACATAATTTTGTAGGTTCTGGAAAGGGCTCACTAGAGCTGACCAAGCAATGCCAATACAGGAGACACTTCAATAATTATGGGAAAAACTATTGTGTGAATCACTACCACGCCATATAACCTCAAAACTTTTATAGTTCGAAAAAAACTAACATCGCTCTCTGGAAAACCAAAAATCAACACTTCAGTGTGAGACTAATGCACTAATTGATCACAATAGTTGGCCAAAGATTTTTAAGTTAAATTGAGTAAGTAGACCAAACATGTGTTGTTTATTGACCAACATAACCTGTCTTATATTTATAATAAGTGTAAAGTTACTGCTTACCTTCAATAATATTGTCTACTTATGCAGCACAAAACAGAAAAGTAAATACATGACTAAGCGATTTCACAGATATTAGAACTATATAGGATCTTAGCGGTTTTAGGAAATCCTGATAATAATTATTAAAAAAACAAAAAATAGCCTTTCGTACATTTGTGAATAATTAAAAAAATATTACTCGTCATTAACTAAGTTTTATGACAAAAAAATGGTTGAACATCGCCAGAAGATCAGATTTTCTTTGTAGGTAATTTCTCTATCATAATATTATGGAAAACCAATATGACTCGAGAATTAATGATATAAATCATGCCTATGATGCAGTATTTTCATAGTTGAATTTTGGACCTAATCGCAATAGATTCGATATATATTGCCTAATCAGTCTATCTTACCTGTGTAAGGAAATAGGTATTTATCATTCATATGATGCTTCTCATCGATATCAGAGCACCTATCGTAGTCCTGGTAATTCATGTTTTCATGGGGCATCATTTTGGGCGCATAATCTCCCTTAAATGACATATTAGTATTATAATGATTATTGTAATGTGCTTGCACCATGTACTGTTCGGACTCTATCGTGCGCAGGCAAGTTTCGGGTGTAACATCCGGATTGGGAAGCGGATTTGGAGAGTTGGTTTTGTTGAGGAATTCATTGTCGGAGCCTGTGTCGGCTGACCAACGGCCAACTTCAGGAACTAAAAATTATTTAATTTGTTTAAAACAGGACTAGAGCCCTATAATTTGCGTTGAAAGTAGTACATTTAAAAGGGAGTATCATTTGGTATTAGAGGAACGGCTTGCAACGAGCATTTATTAAACAGATGGATGATTAAGACAATAAGAAAATATTAAACAAATAATGCATAAATAGCTTCATTTTTAACGACACTACTTAACTTATTAAACTTACTATTGGTATTTGGAAGATAGGCTTCCGGCAACTGACTTGCCCAGCGTGAACCATAATTTGGTTGAACTGCGGGAAATAATTGCGAGTTGGTCACTACATTGAGGGATGGAGGTGTGCCACATCTCGTAATCACGTGTTCGGTTATATTTGGAAGATAACCTTGCCTAAAGAAAAATTGATATTATACAAAAAATACATGTGATGTCTTAATAGGCTGGCTGCATGTTTTAGCATATTCTAGAAGATCCTTTACCTTGATATATGGTTTCTGCTATGATGCCTTCTTGTACTGGACTCATCATCATCACTAGAATGACTCGAGGCGAGATCTAAGCTTCTACCTTCCGATCCGTCGCTATCAGAATCACTATCTCCCCGTTCTCGCCCTGCAATCATTGTTAAGCATTGTCAGAAATATCTATAAAACTTAACACTATTTATTTCAATGCAGTAATACACATATAGTCTAATCAAATGGTAGAGTATAGGGGAAAGTTTTGGTGGCTTTGAAATTTTGTTTATATAGTTTGTCTAGAAACTATCCGGAAAAGAGAAAATACAATTGAAATTTTTCGGTTTAAATTTTTATTACTTGAATTATAAAATTACAATAAATACTTCATCTCATTTACATATAAAAACCACCATTTATCTCTAAACGCTTCCCTATACGTTCAGATACACCCGAAACTAGGTGACCGTCATAATGTTCGGTGATGGTGGTCCAGGTGTAAAACTGACTGAATCAAATCTGTGTTACTTTGTGGCATTATTGTTCCACGTCAATGTTTGTTAGTCCCCCTAATGTGTTTTCAAAGAGACTCAGCGGGTGAAGCTACGGCTATGAATTTGTTGCCAATTGGTGTTCTTACATTCAAGCTTAAATAAATATAGACAGCACCGTGCATTATACTGCTGAATATGCCACCCCTCTGACAACATAAACCATTTCGTTCTGGAAAACCTTCTATAATGGCACAATACTTTTCACTGTTAACGGTACCCTCAACTATATAGAGGTGTGTAGTACCACGCTGTGATACTAATTCCCAAACCATTACTGGAAATTTAGGAATTTCGACTGTAACATGTTCTCTTAATAAGATTTATAGGTGAGTTACACAAAGCTGGAAACAACTTTCGTCAGATATAAGAACATTGGTGAAATTATCTTCTTGAAAACGTTCACAAAATCAGTATCATTGCAGGGATTTTTTTGGTTTTCTTGATATGTAGCATGCTAAATTTTGGAAACCTTAGGAGCGGATTTTCAAATCAAATCAAATCAAATAGTTTATTGTGTTAAGATACAAAATTTAGTTTACACTCGTCAAAACAGTTCACACTCAACATAAAAGTTAACATGACTAAAAAGCTTACACTCAACAATTATTACGTTACATGTTATAAAACACTTAATCTAATTTAAAAAAAAAACATAGGTAGGTAATGCATTAAGGTGCAATATGGGCACTATTCAAGTTACAGGAAATTAAAACTGGCAATTAAGGAACTCATCTACACTATAAAATGTCTTCCCCAATAAAACCTTCTTCACATGACATTTAAATGCCTTTACAGGCTCTTCTTTAATTGAATTAGGCAGCTTATTAAATAGCTTAACCGCAATAAATTCTGGTCTGCTCTGGCACCCTCCCAAGCGGCAATACATTGGCACATAATGAGTACTGTTTCTGGTGTCATGATCATGTACATCTCGATATGTCAGAAGGTTATTATTCTGCTTTACGAAAAGAAGGCCCTCAAGGATATACAATGATGGAAGAGTAAGTATGCCCAACCTAGAAAAAGTACCTCGGCAGTCCTCCCTACAACTAGTCCAGACATAATCCTGATGGCTCTTCTTTGCAAGCCAAAGACCCGTTGCGAATGAGAGGATCCTCCCCATACAAGTACACCATAGACCATGACACTGTGAAAAACCCCAAAGTAGGCTGTTCTCATGGTGGCATCAGATACACAACCATAAAAATTACGCAATAGAAACACACTACTACCAAGCCTTCTGCACATACTTTCAACGTGCGCATCCCACTTTAATGTCTCATCCAAGAGAACGCCGAGAAATTTTATTGGGGGCGTTTTATTAGCAAGCGTAGTATTTCTTAAGGTAAAAGTCATCATCTGCGTCTTCTCCTGGTTCAACGAAAGCCTGTTTGACAGGAACCAGTTCTCAACCTGCTGTTTAGCCGCGTTTAGGCTTGCATGGGCTCTTGCTTCAGATTCCCCAGTTACGAAGACTGTAGTATAATCAGCAAAGAGCACAAATTTTCCTGTTTGGTTTTTCAGGGGGAGGTCATTAATAAAGATCAGGAAAAGAACCGGTCCCAGCACAGAGCCCTGAGGGACACCCACATTTATACCCGCTGGGGCAGACAACTGACCATTGGCTCTCACTACCTGCCAGCGATCCCGCAAGTAACTAGATAGGAGTTTAATACTCCTTTCATCAAAATTATAACAATTAAGTTTTTGAAACAACTCATGTGACAGACAATCAAATGCCTTGCTAAAATCGCAGAACAGGGCAGATAGATAGAGCCGGTCCTCATAATCGTTCGTGATGTTATGCAAGAGTTCAAGCACAGCCTGTACGGTGCTTCTATTACGTCTAAATCCAAATTGGCACTTAGAAAATAGGTTATTGGATTCAAAAAAATTTACAACTTGAGTTGCTATAACCTTTTCAAAGATTTTGGAGATAATGGGAAGCAAAGAGATAGACCTATAGTTATTTACAGAGTCTTTATCTCCCTTTTTGAAAATTGGAGAGTCTACGGCTTTTTTGAGACTAGATGGAAAAATTTGTTCACGTATACACAGATTAATTAGCTTTGTTAGTGGTATAATAATTTGATTTTTAATTGACAATATGGTATGTACACTTAATATCACAGCTTTTTTTAGTTTTCAAACTATTTATAATCTCCCTAACATCATTTTCTTTAAAGCTAAATTTATCACAGGTGATATTTGTTCTAGACAGGTGAAAAAGAGGATCATAGTTACTCATTGGGAGATCTTTAAGGAGCTTCTCTGCAATACCTGTAAAAAAATAACTGCTCAGGACTTATTGAACACCTCAACTCCCTGCCCTCATTACTGCGTTTAGCATTAATAATATTCCACATCGATTTAGTGGAGTTTTTTGATGTGCTAATCGCTCTATCATTTGAAATTCTCTTTGCTTCTTTTATAGCAGTTTTACACTGTTTTTCAAGTCTTTATAGTACAGCCAATAATTTGCCCTATCATATCTCTTGCATACCTCACTCACAAACAATAAGGTCCCTCTCATTCGCTTAAGGTCACTGGAAAACCAGCCTACCTTATTAGGATCGTCTGACCTCTTTGTAAATGTTTTTTTCCGGAAATGCATTAAGAAACGCATCCTTTAAGATGGACATGAAAGTATCAAACTTATCACCAGCGCTCACCCCTTTAAGTTCAATAAAATCCCACGAGACATTCTCTACAGCTCCAAAGAATTCATTGATACCCCTCTGAGTAATAGGTCTATAGGTGCTCTTGATAAATTCTACTATATGCTTTTTGGAAATTTTGGTACCAACTATTTGTCCCTGATGATCTGAAATATGAAATTCAACTATTTGTGTGGAAAAAGTTCCATATGAAAAATTTACGAATGCATTGTCAAGGCAGCAACCCCCACGCGTCGGTTCGAAAATCAACCTCCGGAACCCATAGCCTCCAAGTGAGTCTATGACAATCAGGGAGTACGGATCACCTAAGGTATTACCTATTTCGAAAGACACATTGAAGTCCCCCACCAAAACAATCCGCTTTTGATGACCTATTTGACAAATCAAACCTCCAGAAAAGCGCCCAATCTGCCACTGGGAGCCCTGTACAAACACACTATAAAAACATCAAAATCATTTAAAAATACAATACACACCTCAATACATTTTTCTACATTAGCATTATTAGTAACATTCAACACATTTGTAAAATCTAATGACTCTCTTACAAGAATTGATGTTCCTCCACCCCTGAACTCAGTTCGGTACGTGTATGCACCTACTTTAAATCGATCAACACCCAGAGCAGTCAACTCTTCTTCAAATAGCCAATGTTCAGACAGACAGAGTACATCAATTTCTTTGTCAACTAAGGCAGTTTTGAGTTGATGCACTTTATTCCTTATTGACTGTACATTATAGTGCCTAACTTAATGTTTCCTAGTGTCTGCTCTTTGCTGGTATTTGTCTGTTTGCAGACCCTATTTTCCTTAAGTTTAAAAAAACATTTATAAGTACTCCCTTAGGCCAGAACTTGGGATCAAGAATCTCCGCTTTCCTGTTAGTTGGAACACCCAGTTTGAATGAATTATAGTATTTCTTCTTTTTGGTTACGATTAGTTCACAATCACAACTTGGAAGGCCATTTGTCTTCAGGTAATTTTTGATATCTTCTTTCGTTGTATCTTCTGCCAATCGTGAAACAAAGAGCCATGACAGATTTCTTGGTTCTACAGCCTTCAAGGAAAAACTATCATCTTTGGTACCCTCTACGCAGTTCGATCTTATTTTTGGGTCGATGTTTCTTTTCCTGTTACGTCGATAAACAACTTATTTAAAACCGTCATCCTTTGGTTGTTTTTGTTTTGATTTTTCGTCAACCGGCAAGTTTGTTTCTAGGTTATAATCATGTTTCTCTTCTTTGTCGGCCCGAGGCTGAGACACGGTGGGATCTTGTGACATTTCCGTTCCGCTGCGTGGTTCCTTTTTCGAGCCCATTCTTACCAGTGTATTTATCTCCTCGGCCTCTACAGTTGGTATATGAACGTCAACGACAATGACATAATTACCATCAGCTGTTTCACAGGACGACGTGGCCATAGTGCGGGGCATCAAATGCGGGGAAGGGGACGAAGGTTTTTGTTTACCTTTCTCCTGGAGGGAAATTAGCTTTTTTGTAGCATCCGCAAATCTTTGCTTCCATAAGTCCGCATTTTCCTGCAGGATTCTATTTTTGTCCGTCAATAGGGAACTTGAACATTTTTTTTTATTTCTTTAATATATTTGCCTACCTATAGAGACAGCTCACACTAAATATCAGCCCTCAAATAGCAATATTTAATTTGCAATAAACACTTAAAGTTGTGACCGCAAGCTACTCATTTTAAACGACACGTGACGTTCGATCGGAAAGCAGTCATGGACATATTATCTTAAAATGTCAGTGAATGCAGTATGGCATCGGCACTATCGGCGGCCACAAGTATTAAAATATTTACGTTTATTACTGCTTGTCGTTGAATTGCCAGGGTGTTTGTTATAATTCGTGTTGATTTGTACTTTAATCTGTGCTTTAATATTAATAATAATAATGGAAGCTAAGACGTTCCCTGCTCTGCCGTCCGTCAGGCGCGACGACAAACGAGCTACTTGCCGTCACAACCGGTCCCAGCCAAGAATGGCGCGTTACAAAAATAATTTGTATTCTGCAGTTTTCAATTGCTTATATTTATTATACAAAAATAAAAAAATACTTTTTTTGTGAACTGTGGTTCTTTTAATAGTATTAAATTATGTTTGTGAGTAATATTTTTCAAATTTAATTTTTATACAAGTTCCCCATTCATCCACTAGTCGTTTTAGATACACGATAATATCTGTTTTTTCAGCTGAGTTGATGTGGTCCTCTCTGCTAACCTCAATCTCATCGGCAGCAGCGTCACAGCAAACAACGCGAGTTTTGTCGATAAAAACGACTTTTTCTTTCCAATCTCTTATTGCACAAGAGTTGTGGAAAATACCACCACACTTTACACACAATACTACACTGGAAAACTTTTTTTACAGCAAATAAATGCATAAATGCTCTCAGGAGAATCGTCTTTTGCCTGCTCTTTAAACGGCGCCATATTGATGATTTTGTAGTCCCAAGGCCTCTAGAGAGTTTTAAATGTTTCCGCAAATCCTACGCGGTCTTCTCGAAACTGGTCTATGCCTTTTTGTGCCGTTTTTTATCATCTTTATTGTCTCATATACTGCGCTTTTTTCGAGTCCACTCAATTAGACTAATTTTATAACACCTTTTCTATACAAATATTCTACCTCTCTTCTTTTTTCTATTTTCGACATTATTTTACAAATCTTAAGCCTGCTTACAATCAATGATTGACGAATAGTGTTGCCATGCTATTTTGACCGTCGCCTACTATCCGGAGAACGTATTTGATGCATTACTTTTGTTTTGGAATATTACGAAAAAAATATATATTAAAATTAGGAAAAATATAAAATCCGGATACTTTCTAGACGAACTATATACGTTTTTTGGGTTGCGTTACACGAATATCAAGTTTGCCAACACGAATTTTGACCGGAAATGGGTTTTGTGAAGGAAACTCCCTTAAAAAAGGGCATTTTAAAGATTTTATTGAATAACTAAAAACATATTCATGTTAGGTAAATATTGGTTATATAAATATTGAAGGAGAATAAAATTCCCTACATTTTATTTCCCTTGAGTTTTTTTCTAGGATCAACGGTTCAGCCGCGATGAGGACGCAAAGTTAAGGGTTTCTTCACTAACGCGTCCTTTTTCCTTGAAGGCCCGGGCTCATCATCTGCATCTATAATATAAAAAGAGACAAATGAACTTACATATTGTTGTTTATTTATTCTTCCTAGTTTAAACTACCTTGTCTAGTCTCCTTTCCTTCTGTCATTTGTTCAGTGATGAAAAAAATCCAACTTCAATTCATGCCCCATTGGGATCGGCAAAACTTCATCTTCATCTATATATAGACAAAACAAAAATGGAATTTTAATATTGGTAGTTGTTAATAATTATTTTAAACTGATACCTTGTATAATTTCCTCGTCTTGGACTGCTCAGTTGAAGCACAAGGTACTGCAGCTAAGCCCTGCTTTTTTACAGCCACAATTTATTTGGCAATTTGTAGTGCACTTACATGAGACAAGCTTCAATAAATCTGGGGGAGCAGGTGGTAACAAGCAAGTCACAGGTCCAAGACTAGTTTTCGATTCTTTCCATCCCCACTCTTTTGGGTTTTTCTCGACACCGAACCATTGCTGGACCTGATAGTACCCTCTTAGTGAGTGTTGTGGCGCTGCAGCAGCAGAAGGTGGCAGTGATGCAATGTTTGCTTTGAGCTTGAAAGTACATTTCATGTAGGAAACATATCTCAAATGATTAAGCGAAGGCACAGTTTTACCACTGTATCCATATAGTGAAACCAGAAAATGTTCACCAGCATCAGCAACCATATCCTGAGTAGCATTGGAGTCTTTAAATACTTTGATACGGTCAGCAATATATGGGTTTTTCTCAGGGTATGAAGGAACTTGATTGTACAATGCTGATGTTGTATCACAACCACCCATTGCGTGCAAGAACAGAATATTAACAGCGATTAATGTGTCACTTATATCGTCAGTGGGAGAGAATATAGCAGTAGAGACTTTGTTCTTCCCAGGTTTCAAAAAGAAAACATTTGAGTGTTCGCAGAGACCAATAAAATTACCACCCACTATAATCACCTTCTCATTGGTTGGAGCCAGTTGCAATGCTGTATTCACTATTAGGGTATCAGCATCTTCTTTCGCCTGTTTGCAAGAAATTCCTGCCGAAGTAAATCTCGCAGTGAGCATTAACATGAACCGACTTTTGTTTCTCATGTTAGCAAGAAATATCTCTTTTGCCATCGTTGGTATCATTGTATAATCAAACAGCATGTCAGCTGAAGCCAGTTTCCTTGATCTGTTCGTTCATACGTTCTGTACTTTTTGTACCACCGTCGCCGTCGGTCGAGGTCTTCAGGGTACCCATCAAAAACAATTACTGCGCTTGATTGATATTTTGATTTGACATATTCTACGTACTTTTCACAAATAAAAAAAAAAAAGTTTGATTAGTGGTCCATAATACCCTATGTAAAAGAAACCCGCCATGTATGACGTATTGAACTTGGTTACTTAACTGATTGTTTGTTAGGGGTTTGAAGCTTTATACAGAGTCGATTTGGTTCCTTTTCGTAAACCATTGTCAAACAGTGTTAAAGAAAAGGGACCTCGATCATAGCTTAAAAATTCCTCGAGCTGCTTCTCTGAATGTTTGGCAATGGTCATTCTTTCCAATAGACTTGTTGGATTGATAGGTATTAGTTCGTTTTGTATCCGTATCGCACTAGTCATTATTGCCAGAGGTTGCACTCGGTCGCTCCTCGCTAAATTTGACAGTTCCGAAGTCACCACAAACAATTCTATCAATACCATTACTGTCCACATTCCAAGCTTTATGGCAGGTTATTCGATCGTCAGCCACAATACCAGTGCTGATTGAATAAAAATCGGGGTTTTCAGGGAAAGGAAAATCCTGCAGGAGCCATTCATACATCTTGACCTGATCCTTGTTGTGAGAGTCTTTCAGGGCTACGTGCTGTTCTGATGAGTGAAAGGTAACCCCACTGTTTTTCCGATCTGTTCACAAACGTGTTGCATGGAGGTCATCCCCAATGTCCACCTTGCCAATACACCTTATCCTACCCAACGACCGTGTATGATACCTCCATAAAGTTTCATATTCTTCATGAGAAATGCTCGATGGTCATGTCCGTCCAGGTTCCACACCAGAATTTGTCAGATCGCCGAACTGTGAAAAATCCATTAGTACTAAATTGTTCATATTCTTCTGCAGACATTGTTTGTTTTAGATTCAACATATCTGGTAAGTACAGATGAGCGCATTTAGCATACACAAAGTGCCCTGACGCATGAAAATCAGGTAGCATAATCCAAACAGTTTTAAGGTGTTGATCCCAGTTCTTTCAGACAAGATGAATAATTTCACAAGAGTAACTAGCTGTATATATTGTACCCAGAGCTGAGCAGTCGAGCCACGTTGTTTCAGTTGATGGCTTACCTTCTCCTTGAATTCGCGACATTCATCAGGATCATATGCAAGGATCACTGATTTGTCAAAGCTGTGTAGAATATCGTTTATCATGTTCATCGTATCATCGTTAAGCATGTACGGTCATAATTTTTTCTATGGAATTTAATGCGTAAATGGTCTTGAATAAATCTTTCAGGCCACTGCCGTCCATTATGTAACCAACCTATGGACCCTAAAAAGGACATCAATAAGTGGAATCCGCCCAATCTCAGAACGACATTATTCAGCTTCGAGTCTGTACAATTGGAAATTATGAATCGCGCCTTCAAATAGAGGGGTTGATCGAAAGTCACTATACATATTTTCTGACCATTTGCCTTACATTTATCTGCAGCTTCGAATAAAGCCGTAAATATTGTATCGTAATCTGTCGGAGGAGCATTTATAAAAAGAAGTTAAGCAGCAAATGTTTTTTCAGAAACGAAGTCTCTCGTAGCTTACTCCCTAAATAAATTCCAACCTGGTACAGCGGGAAAGTCTTTAAACTTGCTATAAAGCCAAAGTATGTCAGATGTACATGGACAAATTATTTCGGAAGTAGAAAAATTATTACTGAGGACTTGAATCTCAACTTGCTGTAACCCTTCACCATGCTCTGCAGGTTCAAAATATTTTAGGCTCACAGTACCGAAACTACCGTACAACCGTACTTTTGGGTATATTTGTCAATTTCGTAATGCTTTTATCTGCGGGTACTGCAGTTGCTGGAGCTACAGTGTAAATCCCACCCATTACGCAGAGAGTGTTATATCGATCGATTGTTTGACTATTAAAATCAGCGTTGTCATAAACGAACTGATAAAACCCGCCTTGATTAACTTTTACTTCTGGTTTCATATCAGACGATATTTCAAAGCTTACCGTTTCCGAGTACGAGCTGTAAAATCCCATAGAATGTAATACATCAAGCAGCTTTCGGGAACCACATTTTTTATAAATAAAAGCCGCCGAGCCAACTTGTATATTTGAAAAAAACGAATTGGGCCTCGCCGAAATGATAATAATGTGAGCAAGCGCGTTGCATTTATTCGTCCATTTCTGAATGTTTCCGCGTTTTCTCTTTACAATCAGAGTATCAAAAAAACATTTAAGAGTTTCAGGAACAGCGGCTTCACTATCTTCAAGAAAACAATCTGGGGGAGGGTAATCTGTTGTATTGCATACCTGTGCTCTAATATCTTCGCAAATAATCTTTGCTGCGGTTTCAACGACTCGAAGCCTTTCCTCCTGTTCAGACTTACATGTTTTTTGATACCACACGTTAGTCAATAATTTCTCTCCTGTGTTTTTAAATCCCACAACAGTCTTTTTCTTTTTAATGCTAGCAAAGAGAATATCGTCTCCATACTTTTCTATTAGGCGAGCTTTTACCGTTTTCACTTCAGGTTGATAATTTCCTTTAATCTCTTCTATCAACTGTTCCATGGAGAACTGACACTCGGCGTCACTCTTTTCAATATAATCAGAAATATATTGCATTGCCTTGTCTATTTCCCCGGCATGTGGGCCACGCCTTTTCTCTTCTTGAACCTTTGGTCGACCATAAAGGTTTTTATAACACTTTCTATGATACTGGGCATCTGCTGCAATTAAATCAGCCACTGGCTCGATGCACTGTATTATAAACCGTCCGTAATCATCATTGCGTGCTGTTGCTGCTTTCAGAACTGTATGTCTCATACTGTCGACACGAACACTGTATACTGCATTGCGCTGGCTAGGCGATTCAGCAGCGATGAATTCTGCAGTAATACGGTCTCCACACAAAAAACAATGATTTTTAAAATTAAACTCGGGTGTTTTTGCCAGTGTTATCAATTTAGTATTTTTTTTTTCTTTTTAAGCACTATTAACGAAAGCAGCAATCATTCTGTCATTCACATAAGCCTTTCTACACTTTTCATGCACATTTACAGTCGTTTTCTTTCTTAAACAAGTCGCCTTTCCATCGCCTCTTTCTCTACTGGCCTCAATGAAAGATGTAATACCTCAACAGTTGATACTAAAGTTCCATCTTCCAAGGAAGCATCACATATAAAACACACTGACATCGTATCGTAAATATTGACGGTAAAAAAGTTGGCACTAATTTTGCACATGCCAATACTCGCGCCGCGCCGGTCGGTATCGCACTAAACAGAAATTATGTTTCCTCCTCTGCAATTTGCAGGGCAGTGTTGCCAGATTCTTATGGCAGTGAGTTTCGTTAGCGGGTCTAAACCGTCGATCGGACAGCAATACCATAATAACATAAAATCTATATTTTATGCTCTTTTTTAATTCTTTAAAAAAATTGAAATAATCTTTCTTTCTTTTTTTGAACAAAAAACGAGTTTTCGCTGAAAAATCGTGTTGGCAAACATGAAATTCATGTACATCTGCCTATAAAACCTAGTGAAACCAAATATCAAAAATACACCAAAACTGTCCCCTATTTGCCCTTTTTAATTACCATTTGATTAGACATATAACAAAGGAACAAGACACCATCTTATGGTAGAATTTGCTAGGGATCCCGACGATTGGTCTTTTGCCAATCGTCGAAAAAACAATAAGATATTATAATGCTAACAAAAAGAAGCCCACTTCGTGCGTGCGGAAAGCTGATGGAGCAATATGTCAAATTCGCAAGTTATTTACAAAATGCCTTCTCGTTTGAAAATATATTATTTGTAACGCCCATCGCAATGCATTATTAATTAGTTTAAAAGTACCTTCTGCAACTTCAGTATCCCCACCGGCTCTATCCTTGCGACGGGGCCTCCTTTCTTCATGTTCAAAACCTCTTAGGTAAGATGGCACATCACTTGTTGAATTGTAGTTGGACGTCGACGTCGAAGTATGCCGAAGATGAGTGTCACTTCTTTAAAATGAGATTGTGACAATTACTTTTATGCTATTTAATTTAAAAAAAATGCTTCTGGCACGCAGGTTAGTTTAAAGGAATGATAAAATAAAATTACCTGTATGGACTTGAACTTGTCTTTGTTGTAGACCTAGAAGTCGTACTCGATGTTGAAATTCCTATATTTCTTCTAGTCGGGTCCAGACTCGAATGATACGCTAACGCAGAACGCTAAAAAATAAGGCATTATATGGACGATTTTAAAGTAATAAATTAGGGAAATAAATGCTCCATAATTATCACCACGAATTCCTAATATATTATACAACTTACAGATTGCGCTGATATATTTTGGCTGCTAGTACTGGGAACTCCAACAACAGATTGAGTATCTAACAACGGCACCTTCTTGCCCAAACATCTCATAAACGTCCTACAATTAATTTATATATTAAAACTATATTTCTATGTTGCTATTAACCATTTCAAAGATTACAGTAAAATGTGCATGAAAAAAGTGAGAGAGAACCAAGGTTGGGTTTAAACTAATACACTTGGCACGTATTAAGAGGGCATTAATGAGATCAGAAATTCTTACCTCAAAAGGTTTTGCCTCACTCGATTATTGGCGAAACAGTATCCAGCCAACGAGAAAGCGGCATGCACCAGGACAGCTATTGACAAAAATGGCATCAGAAGAGGATGTCGCTCTGAAGCGGACAAGAGGGCCAAAACCCACGTGATGCCTAGTAATGGTAGTGCGATTACTGACACCCATAGAAGAGTTCTGAAAATAACGCAATATCCAAGTTATAATAGATTTAGATTATAGTAATTCATAATAACATCAGGAATGGCTCAAGAGAATCTTTGCCGATGATCTAAAACTTTATATACATAATTTTACACGTTTACAGGTAATAATTATTATTCTTGTCAGGACTTGCTTTTGATTGTCAGATTGTTATATATTTTTACCTTTGCGAGCGGGTTCATCATCATCATCATCATCATCATCATTTATTAATGCAAATTCCAAATAGTATCACACATGTCACAATCAGATAGAAAATACAATACAGTACAGTACATACAATACAAATGCACAAATTTAATGTACTACATAACAATAACTAAAACTTAAAACTTTACAAATACATATTAAAGTCTGTAAAAAAAATAAATAACAATAAAACAAGGTTGATTGCCTTTGGCTCCACAAATGATTACGCTTATTTTGAATTGGTATAGAGCCTCTTCGGCTCTGGCTCCAGGATGTAAACTGCACAAGTGCTAGTTTAGTGACGGCTGAATTGACCTAGGTAATTCATTAGGGTCACTAAACTAGCACTTGTGCAGTTTACATCCTGGAGCCAGAGCCGAAACCTAAACGGGAAAATCTCGCGACAAGCTTTTATATCATATAAAAATGTTTAATGTAACAAAATAATGGGTTTGATTTACTTCAAATTTTATTTTCTTCTTTTTAGTGCATTTAAATAAAAGCTAGTTTTTAATTTTTTTTTACTTTTATTTTTTTGAAAATAATTGCTCACCTATTTAAATACCTTCACTTTGCTTTTTCGATTTAATAACAATGCAACCTTTTACCAGAGAGAAAATAACTTTGTTTCCTCTCTGCTTTTACCATTTATTTCGTAAGAATTGTGTCTTAAACGACGAATTTGTAGTTTACTGCATATAATTATGTGTAGTTTTTACTTAACTGAATTAAGATCTTTAATTGAATTTGCATGGATTCAATTTTTGTGTACTATGACTTAACGATTCTTAAAGCTTTCAATTTGAAAGGTCTTATGTAAAAATGACAATCTACTAAACTGGTAACAACAAACTTCAAAATGCCTACCTTAGGTTTCCAAATCCTAAGACATGGTCTTGGATAGTAAAAGCAGCTCTTATTGAAAGCAGTAAAATGCACAAGTTTACAAATGTCAGTAAACATGTAGGTCCGACTAAACTCCATACCACACTTTCATACAGCGATACCCAACAACTGAAAATAAAATATGATTGTTAGAATAAATAGGATTTAATATTTTGATACAGTTAATTAAATAATACTCTGCTACAACAGGGCAAACCTAATGCAATGTATATTTTAATGAAAACCTGGCACTTTATATCTTCTCTTCAGCAAAAACAAACTTCTTATACAGTACAATAAGTAAGGAGTCTTTTGCATCTATTCTAGTAACCATAAGACTTCATAAAACTGTTAAAAACAAATAGCACATTTTAAGAAATTACTTACAAGTAGTAGTTGCCATACTGATGCGCTCTGACGCCTACAGCCAAAGCCACCACAACGGCAGGCCCTACATAACCCATGCTGTAGTAGAATCGCATCGGGCCATGGTTTATGTCCCTCATCTCTGTTAACATCCTGTATAAGTGCACCGCGTCCACTAACATCCAAGAGAATGAAGCCAGCCATAAGTAATGTAGACCAATTGCAACCAGTTTGCATGAAAACTAAAACAAACAAACAAATATGCATTTGACTACTATTGTCAACCTTGGGACATGTCTATGTAAACATAAATAAATACATAGAAAAAATTTCAACTGGATACGAAAATTATAATTGGCAATGTTCGATAGAATTTAATTTGACTCACCTCAATTGAAACCATTGGTTTTCTAGCCTTCAACGCCACAAAATATAACAATTCAGCCAAAAAGACACAAAACACCAAGTTTTTTCTTATGGTGTTGGAGTTAGTTTGTAACCCCCTTATAAGGGCCAATATGAGATAGGTTCCCAATAACAACGGTAATGAGATAGAGAAGCAACTGTAGCTCGATATGTCCTCGAGAAGTGAAGGTTCAGGAATGTACTAAAAAATACATCCAATATTATAGTCCAGAAGTATCAGTTTCTTAGAATTACTTCAACTAATATATCTGCTATAAGCACTGTGTCAATTAGGGAATTCTGGATAGTACTAATTTGTCATAAAATTATTAAATAAGTAAAATTTTATAGATCATGATTTCAATATTTATGAAAAAGCATGAATATTATACCGGGTGGTGCATCGAGGTTGGAAACATAGGAAATCCCATGCAAATTTTAAACTGGTTAAATATTTGCTCCCCTGTTGACTTTAGAACAAAGTTGTAAGGAGACTTTTTCACGGTCTCTGTATGCTAAATACAGATGCGAAATTTGAATAATTTTGGACAAGCCGAACTTAACTTATTTAAATAAAATTGCAGCTAACTTTTTATTAAAATTCAACAGGTAATACTGCAGACACCAGCATTAATTAAACTTGTCAACCTATGATTTGTCACTGTCAAAAGTAATTTGAAAGCCGAGAATAACAACCGCAGAGAAGCGACAACATAAATCCCGCCTAAAAATTTGGAGTGGGAGGTAAACCGGCCAACTGTCATCTCCACGTGCTTGTCAGTTTACTTTAGTCCGAGATTTGTTTAGTACAGTCGTCGACGACAAAATTCTTGCGTGAACGCGTTTCCTTTGGTTTATTATTGAAGTGACTTCTTAAACGAGGGTAAAGTCAGAAAAAATTAAACGCTTATCAAATTGAAACGCTTTTCAAAGTGAAACGCCCCTTTAATTAAGCATGTTCCCGTATAGCTAGAGGGCTGAAATTTTTAGGACATGTAGCCGGGGTAAAATGACGATTCTGGATGAAGTGGACCCTAAATCCCCCCCCCCCCCCCCGTTCGGCCAGGAGAGGGGTGAGAAGAAAAAACTAAAATAAGTCATTTCGGTAGAACGGGAAGAGCTATGAAGTCGAAATTTTTATGGGGTCGAAATTTTTATGGGGTCGAAATTTTTATGGTATAGTCTGTAAACCGAGCGTTGATCGTTACGTCATAAATCCTGACGTCAGATCAGTTTTGAAGCATGTCCTGAATTGATTCACAAGTCTTGGGAGGAGCATAACTTACCCTTCGCGCATGATTCATTTCAATCATTTCGTGTCGGTAAAATAGACGGCTATTGTCGATATCGAATGTGAGGTTAGATAGGACGCTGAATTCAAAACCAAAACAATAACAAACATGTCATAATCATGAACTCGTGATTCACAGATTTAATTTAAAGAAACTAAACGATAAACATGTCTTTTTTCACTCTGGTAAGATAATATTTGGATCTCCAATATGAATATTTTAATTTTATGCAATCTACTTTGTTTTAGGTGAAGAAAAAAGTCTTGTGAGGTTTGCAATAGGAACTTAAATTAACAACACAATACAAACAGAAATATTCTAGTGTTCTAGTAAAATTCCAGCAGAAATTCTTAGATATACAGGGGTCTTGTTATCTTGTGTGAATGAAAACATATCTAAAACCTGCGAAATTTCGAATAATAAGTGGAATCTTTGCTACGAGAAAAGTTATGTAATTATGCATGTGATATGTGGTTAATTGAAGAAACATTCAACTCAATTCAAAAGCAATGTACTGTGAAACAAACTTGGCCGTGAGAATCGTGTATAAAAAATCACAAAGACATTTTTAATATCAGATATGCAACTGAAACGTGATTTGGACCTTTTCTTTACCAATTAATTTTTATTTGTCATACGATTGTGAACTTGTAAGCATCTGTAAAGTGCAGTAAACAAATTAATAAAAGGAGAAATTTACCATTGCAGTAAACTTTGGCATATATTTAAATTTGACTCTAAATGCAATTTTATTCTTCGGTTAGCTACAGTTTTTGTTGTCTTATCATTTAATTAATCATTTCACATTATAGCAGTTTCTGTAGTTAATAAAACTGAAAGACCTCAAACATGTAGCTTTTCTTTAGTTTTATACATGTAGGTAAGTAAGTTTTGTTTATAATTTATTTGTGTTATACAATGGTTCAAACGCTTAGATTCGTAAAAGTTTATTTAATTTTTGTACAAGTTTTGCTTATTATGTAGCTGTAAATATCGCCATTACAGCCTTAGTTCAAACTTTTAATAATATTTATGCTATTTTTAACATAGGACATCTCCTATAAAATATATTAAATGGGCGACGGTATAGCATAATATTGTATTTGAGTCTGTTGTACTTCAGTTATAACCAAAACTAACTAAAGTAACTTAAACAAAGTAGAGTAGATTGACACCATAAAATAAAACAAGTATGAGAGAAAACGAAAACAATGCTAATTTATTTCCAAAGAACGAATAATAAGTAGTAATAATTCACTCATTATAAAAAACCATACCACACAATCGATGGAAAGAGATGTTGTAATTTAAGGTTCTTGTATCATGTTTTACGAAAGGGGTCATAGTATCTTCTGTGCTTATGAGCACACTGTTTCCTGCTCATCGCTAAAATAATACTCATCATCATCATCCGAGTGACAAGAATTGAGATCGATAAGGACCGGTAATATATACAAAGCATCTCTCCTTTTTCCAGTCCTCGCTAATTGTATTATAGCATTTGTGTGATGAACATAATTTCTCCATTTTTTTGGTGTAATCTAAAACAGATTCTCTTATAAAATAGCAATATCTAAAAGTTGGACCAGATTCTTATCTTTTGAAGTGCTTCATTCCACAAATTTAAAACAGCTTCGCTTGTAACAGGATGTATCGAACTCATACATCTGCTTGTGACAGCATGTAGCGAACTGATACAAGCATCGTAGTAACGCTTAAATTTTGACCATACCATCTCAATAGGATTATATTAGCAGATCAGTAGATATCTGCATTATGTCAATATTCATCAGATTCGTTTGCAATGAACGCAGTGTGAGATGTTCGCCTACAATAAAACCGAAATAATGAATAAATTATTTAAAAATAATGAAAAATTAAATGCAGATTACCTTTCTCATACATCCTCTCCTTATAGTATGGCCATGAACTTTGTGAAGAGGCTCTCCATGAGAGGAAATAATAGCAACATTTGCCTTGGTTTTAAAGTCAACAAGTCTCTAGACTGCTTTTCAATGCATTCTTTGCACAGTGGCTGACGATATTCCTAAAGCATCAGAAACTCTCTACAACAAATAATCCTACTCTTTATATATTGTAAAAACTGCACTTTTGTATCAACTTACATTAGGTATATACATTGTCTTTATAATAAACAAAGGTATATACTGCACTCACGGGTAAAAGCGTTTTTCCTGCTGCTTTTTCGCGATTAAAATAGTCTATTAGTTTTAAAATGAGGACTTGCTCATTTTCAGTGTACCGATGTCCAGGCATTTTCAACTGCGATAACAATCACAAATAAAAACAAAAAAATACGTTGGAGGGACTTTAAATAAAGTAAATAAATATATATTTGACACTTTGACAGATGAGAAATTTCATTAAATTCATCTGATATCCTAGCATGCGCAGCTCAACGTACGTCCGTGACGTCAAATTTCTGTCACCCCCGATTGACGGTGGTATGAGCGAGAAAGACAAGGTATGACGTAACGATCAACGCTCGGTTTACAAACTTTAGGTGCGCCTCGTGGGGGGGGCTACTTTTGACCGTATGGGGGCTCTACTTTAAGTGGGGATTTTGGGGGAAAAACATGTTTAACCGATATCTGCAACGGAGCCTCGGATCGAAAATATGACGAATGATGACCCCGTATCCATCAGTGGGGGTGGGAATTATACTCCACCTCCCCGGAGATTAAAATTGATTATAACGTAACGGAACCGGTTCAATAAATGAATAAAATAAGTTGAGACTAAGTGAAACTAACCGAAAGTTGATTGGACGACTAACCCAAACTACCCAAATCTATTAAAATTGAAAAAGTATCGGAACCGCTCCGGATGTAAAAAGTCAATCAGTTACACGTTCTATTAACATATGTCAAAAGAAACAAATAATTATGTATATACGAATACGTCATGATGGATATATCGTTGTAATGCCATTGTAATATGTCAAAATGTATACTAAAATATTGTAAACTCATTCCTTATTAAAATACGACTATGTACGATTTTGTCAATCAAACGTTTTAAGAAAATGTCAAATGAGACAGATGAATATATTCGTCAATATTTCCCTTAATATAACAGATATTGTATTTTTTCGATGCTCTATCGTTTGTAAATAAAATATGACACGTACAGCTATCACATTTGACAGTTACAGCTGTCAAATTCGTTTGTATTAATCTGACATATGTCAAAATACATTGTTAATATTTTGACATATTTAAGTATTATATTTTGACATATATTTTTAATCATTAAAAAATGTAGCTAACTTTATGTTACATATTATGGGTTAATATGACAGTGAGTGATGTTACAAAAGTTTTTTTTACCACTACTTTAATGTCGTCATTTGACATATGCCATTTTTTTTAAATAATATGTCTAAATTATTCATTAAATATATTATGACGATCTTCTTAAATTAACACATTGTTTTATGCTAACTGTTTGTGTAAATGTGAATATGATTAACCAATATTTCTTTGTCTTATCAATTGTATAGTATATTTTATAGGATAACAACCATATTTGAACTTGACACATGAAAACAATGAAAAAATGTTATAAATGAACACGATATATGTTTCAGATATATTTTCAATTATCTATAGAATAATGACAGTTGGAATAAATTGATTTGTGCAGAAAAATATGTTTTGAATTTCTCTACAATATATCTTAATACTTTTTTTTTGATAGGACCTTTAATAGCAAAGTTATTTCGAATAAATCGTAAATGAATCAAACTTTTTGGGTTTCCTATTGTATTTCATTAATTTTTTCTCACTTAATTATTAACTAAACAGAAAAAAATTTACGACAATTTTTGTATAGCTTTTATTACTCTATCAACTACCGATTTTTAATTTAGAAGAATTCGAACCTTTTTCAAAAATGTTATGAGAGAGCGGCGCAGACGCATGTCTGCATCCGTTACGTCAAAGATTTAGTGAATGTTGGAGCCCAACGAAGGTATGGTATTTTTAAGTGGAACATATCAATATGGTGATCATCCAACTTCTTTACTTGTTTTAGTTTCGGATCCTATTGCATTGCATTCTTTAATGATTAAAAATATATGTCAAGATATAATACTTAAATATGTCAAAATGTTAACAATGTATTTTGACATATGTCAGATTAATATAAACAAATTTGACAGCTGTAACTATCAAATGCGACAGTTGCCCGTGTCATATTTTATTTATGTATATATTTTATTTCCAAACGATAGAGCATCGAAAAATATGAATCTTTTGTTAAACAATTTTTTGATATCTGTATTAAGAGAAATATTGACGAATATATTCATCTGTCACATTTGATATTTTCTTAAAACGTTTGGTTGACATAATCGTACATAGTCGTCTTTAATAAGGAATGAATTTACAATATTTTAACATACATTTTGACGTATTACAATGACATTACAACGATATATCCATCATGAAATATTCGTATATATCATTATTTATTTCTTTTGACATATGTTAATAGTATGTGTAACTGATTGACTTTTTACATCCGGACCGGTTCCGATACGTCATAATCCATTTTAATAGATTTGGTTAGCTTGGGTTAGTCCAATCAACTTTCGGTTAGTTTCACTTGGTCTCAACTTATTTTAGTCATTTGAACCGGTTCCGATACGTTATAATCAATTTTGATAGATTTGGTTAGTTTGGGTTAGTTTGGGTTACTTTCGGTAAGTTTCCCTTATTCTCAACTTAGTAATTTGAAGCGGTTTCGACACGTAATAATCAATTTTAATAGAGTTCGTTAGTTTGGGTTAGTCGTCGAATCAACTCTCGGTTAGTTTCAATTAGTCTCAACTTATTTTAATCATTTGAACCGGTTCCGATACGTTATAAGCAAGTTTAAGAGATTTGGTTAGTTTGGGTTAGTCGTCGAATCAACTTTGGGTTAGTTTCACTTAGTCTCATTTTATTTTACTTATTTGAGCCGGATCCGATACGCTATAAACAATTTTAATAGATTTGGTTAGTTTGGGTTAGTCGTCCAATCAACGATACGAATATTTCGTAACGCGAGACGAAAACATAAACCATCTCGTGATGCCACCTTGAAAAATTACTCTCATGAAACCAAAGAAGTATTCACTTCAAAAAGGTTAGAACGCGACAAATCAGTAAACCCTGAGTTAAACCGTTAAATCCTAAAAGATAACTAATATTCATAATACATTTCTAATGAAGTAAATAATAAACATGTAATTAATTACATGTTTTATCGGTGTATAGCATTTCTTTTCCCTTCATTACTTGTATCTCAGTGTATTAAACCGGCCATCTGTCACATATGACAAACTGAACTTGGCTCTCCAACTTCAAAGGTGCCGACGGGTTTTGTCGCTTCTCTGCGGTTGTTATTCTCGGTTGAAAGTAAACTACCGTTTGCAAATTTTATTTGACATTGACAAATCATAGGTTGAAAAGTTTAATTAATGCTGGTGTTTACAGTATTACCTGTTGAATTTTAATGAAAAATTAGCTGCAATTTTATTTAAATAAGTTTAGATCGACTTGACCAAAATTGTTCAAATTCCACATGTGTATTTACCATACAGAGACCTTGAAAAAGCCTCCTTACAACTTTGCTCTAAAATCAAAAGGGGAGCAAATATTTGGGCAGTTTAAAATTTGCATGGGATTTCCTATGTTTCCAATCACGATGCACCACCCGGTATACAATTTACAGCATAACAACTCAGGAATATGAAATATTAAAAATAAATACCTCTAGATCGACAATGTCTACAAGTACAGCAAAGGTGGTCAAATGATTGCAGCTGCAATTAATAACAATAGCATTTGCATCAGCACTGTCAAACCAGTTGTCGTCTAACTCTGTCCGGCAGCCTACTCTGGACCATTCACCAAATCTAGAAAAGCATAAAACATGATATATACCCAAAGGTTGTAACGTCCCTATATATAAATTCAATGTAGGCTATGACGTCCGCGAGTCGTTATGAGGACCAATAAAATATACATTTAATCCGTATAAAGCGCATATCCACATAAATAAAATCAATTTGTAGTAAACAAGTATGAAAATGAACTCCTATGGAAAATAAAAAAGTAAAGAACTAATTAAAAATATATAGATATAGCTAGAAATAAATGGGGAATTGTCGTTCCACCAGTGGCGTAGAAATTGCATTGGATAAAAGCTCAGACGCGTGATATCAGTCAAAATTTGAGTTTACTGCGACAAAAATCTTATTTGCGTTTAAATTTTAACATCTTGTCTCTGTAAATCCGGACACTTTGTATAAAATGCAGCATTTTGACAATCCAATCTCGTCTTCGTTTATATACATGACATATACCCAAACGTTCTAACGTCGGTATTATAAATTCAATGAACGCTATGACGTCCGTGAGTCGTTACGAGGTCTAATTAAATGAGATAACCCGCCTATTCAAAATATTATTTCATTATCGGGTTGGGACACCTCATATATGTAAAGAAAGAAAAAGAGAAAAACAAGTCATAAATTGAAGTTTTTGAAGGAGATCGCTCGATAACGGGTATAGATAGTCTGAAACCGGCGCAGTGATGAGTTTATTTTCTGAAGGGTTTTTCTTTTATCGTGTATTGCAGGTCAGTAAAATTTATAATATTGTTATTAACATAATTTATACAAGTATTTCTTTTATTCTCATGTATAATTCATATTTGATGGCATAACCTGTGTACATATTTAATGAAATCGTTTTATGCTGTGAACAACACTGCTTTAAATGAAAACAGAAATACAGAAAATCTATTATTTGCTGTCTTTTCGTGCTAGGATTATAATTTTAGTACGACTGAAAGTGTACGCAAGGGCCTTGATGAATCTACTAACCATTACCTACCCTGACGGGAGAATATCCTAGTTATAAATGCAATGATCATTCTAGAGATATTGGCCCAATTTGCAACTAAATAGCTGGGTAGCCTCCGTATTCCAGGACCTCAGTACCCGCCAGCGGCGTCTGGCTAACTAACAACCCCTTCAGTTTTAAATGTATTGTTACAAATGTGCGAATTGTGGTACGGGAGACAGTAATTTAATTCTTGTACTAATAAAGGTTATACAGCATGATTCGATTAAGGAATTTAGATCGAGGGTTTCTCTGTCGTACTCTTTTCCCTCGTGAATTACACTGGCACGTTTTCTCTAAAAAATTAGGTGTATTAAGAATCTGTGGTTTAATTTACATGACGCACCTTTCCCTCAAACTTCCCTAATTTTGTTACCGTCGGACGGGCATTGTGAGTAAGTAAAGTTGTGCAAGATATAATAATCACACAACGTAGGCATTGGTTATCTTTTTAATCTATTTTGACGGTCATTGTCAAAATAAGGACAAAGCACAACTTTAGTTATCTCATTCAACTACGTTGAACAGATTCGGATATGTTATGCTACAATTTATTCTGTATAAGGCGTGGATTCACATAAATAAAATCAAGTTGCAGTAAACAAGTATGAAAGTGAGCTCCTACTGAAAATAAATAAGTAAATACCTAATTAAAAATATATGAATAAAGCTAGAAATAAATGGGGAATTATCGCTCAACCAGTAGCGTAGCAATTGTGGGGAGTTAAAGTACTGCAGCTGCAGCATGCCACTACATAAAAAGTCAGACGCGTGATTTCGGTCAACATTTGAGTTTATTGCAAAAAAAAAATCTTATTTGCTTTTACATTTTAACATCCTGTATCTGTAAATCCGGACAATTTGTATAAAATGCAGCATTTTGTACAATCCAATCTCGTCTTCGTGTATTTACATAATATATAATATACCCAAACGTTGTAACGTCGGTATATATAAATTCAATGAACGCTATGACGTCCGCGAGTCGTAATGAGGTCCAATTAAATATATATTCATTCTGTATAAGGAGTGGATTCACATACATAAAACCAATTTAACTAAGTAAATAGCTAATTAAAAATAAATGGATAAAGCTAGAAACAATTCGGGAATTATCGTTCAACCAGTGGCATAGCAATTGTGGGGAGTTAAAGTACTGTCTTCCACTACAGCATGCCACTGGATAAAAAGACGCGTGTTTTCGGTCAAAATTTGACTTTTTTATTGACTTCAAAATTTTAACTTCGTGTATTTGTAAATCTGCACACGTTGTATAAAAAGCAGCATTTTTACAAACCAATCTCGTCTTTGTTTATTTACATGCAATATACTCAAACGTTGTAACGTCCGTATATAAAGGGTGTCCCAATAGGAACTTCGGGATTTTGTTTTTAAATAAAACCAACAATAGTAGAAAAATAATATCTCTTTTTATATGAACAAAATGTAGAGGTTTGGGAGTTATGTTTTAAAAATAATATTCCCCAAATGTCCTCCTCTGCTGTTTCTACAGATGACCATCCTTTTCTTAAAATTTTCAGTAACTTTTTGACACAATTGCGGTTCAATTTCAACAATAACTTCGGAAATGTTGTGCTTCAGGTCATTAATCGTCTGCGGATTGTTAGAATAGACTTT
>MU184491.1:0-14061 GCA_016904865.1 Pissodes strobi
GGGGGGAAAACCGTTTTTCGCCCGTATCTCTGCAACGAAGGCTCGGATCGAAATTCTGACAAACGATGACCCCCCTTACTGAAGTTTTCACTTCTGTCGTGCGGTCTTATGCACACACCAAATTTTTTTTAAGATTATGTTTCTAAACAGTTTTTTTCTTGGTTTTGGGTATGTCTTGTGTTAGTTTGAGTTAGCATTTAGTTACTTCCCTTTTCTCAAGCCCCCGTAGCGAGCCGAGGGCCGTGCGGATCGACCAATAGGAGAGGTCGATTTTGATATAGTCCTCTACGCCTGTAAAGGATCTTAAAACGCTAATTATAACATTGAAAATGTTTCTGTTTTCCTAGTATGGGGCCTCAAATCGTGAAAGAGTGCATGCTACATTTGCCACATTCATGACGTCATACGAAAGATCGTGTTGTGTTAGTTTGTTTACTTACATTTAAATTTGATTATAACGTATCGGAATCGGTTCAAATGACTAAAATAAATTGGAACTAACTGAAACTAACTGAAAGTTTATTGAAAGACTAACCGAAACTAACCAAAAGCACCAAAACGGGCTAAAACATATCGGAACAGGTTACAAAAATTAAAGTAAGTTAAAACTAACCAAAACGAACCGAATTTGGGCGACTAACCAAAACTAACCATAAACATTAAATTTGATTATAACGTATCGGAACCGGTTCAAATAACTAAAATAAATTGGAACTAACTGAAACCTACCCAGAGTTGATTGAACCACTAACCAAAACTAACCATAAGCGCCAAAACGGGCTAAAACGTATCGGAACAGCTTACAAAAATTAAAGTAAGTTAAAATAACTAACCAAAACGAACCGAATTTTGGCGACTAACGAAAACAAACCACAAACATTAAGTATGATTACAACGGATCGGAACCGGTTCAGGTAACTAAAATAATATGGAACTAATGAAAGTAACCGAAAGTTGAATGAATTAATAACTAAAATTAACCAAAGTAAGCCAAAACGGGCTAAAACGTATCAGAACAGATTACAAATGTTAAGGTAAGTAAAACTATCCCAAATTAACCGATTTTTGGCGACTAGCCAAAACTAACCAACAACATTAAAATTGCTTATAACGTACCGGAACCGGTTCAAATTACTAGAATATATTGAAACTAACTGAACTTTATCGAAAGTTGATTGAACAAATATTGAGGTAAGTTAAAACTAACCCAAATTAACTGAATTTTGATCACTAACCAAAACTAAGGTATCCCTAATGATACCAACATTTTTAGTGTCATACCAACTGCAATATTTCAAATATATATTTAAATAAAATGAAAAATACATCAAGTAAACGTCAAATTTTAAGCAAAACACAATTTAAAAAAAACTCGGTTGTAGCCATGGAGTCACAAAGTATTACTTGCGATACCAAGAAAATCATATTGATAGACAAAACAATCATTTTCTACATACATGAATAATCTATAAGTATTGAATGCCTAATTATGAACAAATAACTATTAAAAAATATATATGTGCCTCACCTTTATAAACAGGTAACTAAAGTAAAACTCCTGAGAGGGATATTAGGAATTGAGTTTTTATTTTTTTGAAACTTTTTTTCCTCAACTTTTGCAACCGGTTTCGACACTTTTTTTATATATATATTTTCTTGAATATTGTTAAATTTTTTGTCATAAAGCTTTTTTTCTTTCCATTTTTGCCATCCCCGACCTTGTAACTCAACTACCTATTCGAGAGGTGGAAGGTGGGAGTATAATTCCCGCCCCCACTGATAACCCCATGGCACGGGGTCAACGCTTGTCGAATTTCCTATCTGAGGCTCCGTTGCAGAGATATCGGCAAAAAAACGATTTTTTTCTCCAAAATCCCCCTTAAATTAGAGCTCCGGTTCCCCCACATATGGTAGCCCCGCATGAGGCGCACCTACCTTAAACATTTCAACCTCGTAGCTCTTCCCGTTCACTAGAAATTAATTATTTTAGTTTTTCTTTCTCACCCCACTCCTGGCCGAACGGGTGGGAGTATGGGGTCCAGTTTTGTCCAGGATTCTCATTTTACCCCGGCTACATGTCCTGAAAATTTCAACCCGTAACATGCTTCATTAAAATGTTTCACTTTGATTTCCATTTCATTTGATTTTCACTTTCGGTTTCACTTCAAAAGTGTAATATTTACGATTATTTTGATTGGATGCCATGGTTCTGTCACGAACACCCGTTTAGTGGTCCAAACTTGACCACTACTGAGCCCTTACGAAGTAGCGCGTGACGCAACCTGGCATTTTTCGCCAATATGAACCGTATCAGCGCAAAAAGCTTTGCCGGTCAAGAAAGTAATAAATTAAAAAAGTATCATATATGATACTAGGAAACCGAGGATGTTAATATTAGGAATCAGTTGCTAAATTTTTTAAAAAGAGTACCTAGTTAGGAACTTAAAATACCTTTTAATATCATAAATTGTCTATTTAGCATAAGAACCCTCTGCTCTGGAATCGTTTACATTACGAATTTAGAGGTGTTCTTCAAAGCCTTTAGCTTTTTGTTCAGTTTGAAAATGATAATTTCAATATTTTTCTATTTTTATGTTAATTTGAAATATTTAATTTGCAAAACCTAATTTTATCTTTTAACAAGTAAAATAATTATTTCATAAAAAATTGTATTGTTTTAACATTTTATCTACGACCTACGCACCAAGAACGTATTACATCCTTCCTTTTGACTTATTTGAGTTAGGGATCCCTGTGCCGTTCACGGATATTTAGCCAGAAGGAATACCCATTCACGCCGGTACCCAGGCCGAGGGCAGCTGGCTGCTGCCGTGGGACCATTTCTACCTGTGCCGTTCGTAGATTATAGTTTTGTGCAAGAGTCGGGAGCACCAGGGGCACAAGCCCATGATACTGATAAAATTAACCGGTACATAGTACATAATTTCAAACTTTCAAGAAAACGAGAATAATTGTGGCACTATAAGTAACTAACTTAACCTATCAAGAAAACACAATCTAGAAATGTAAGGAACAATATGTTTGCTACTAAGTTCTTTCTTTTTTTTTTTGAAAACACAGCAATAATCTATCTGGAGAAAAAGGTTAAATTAAAATGTGGTTAAGTAAAGACAAAAGAATGTTAAATGACTGTTAAAGTAATTGATAAATAAACAGAGTACAATATGAAGATTGTACAGAGACCAATTCAGTTGGAAATACTCGGTTCTATATGCCTTACCACTAAATGCACTAAATACTACTTATCAAAGTGATCACTTGACGTTACCTAACCTAATTACAACTAGGTATGCGTGCGCTACAGCTGCACTAATTTCGAGTGCAGCAATGATAATATGCCGCAATGAGCGGACACAATAATTAGATTAAAAAAAGGAACTTGAGAAGTTAATAAAAGCACCAAATTAGTTTAAAACTATGGAAAGTATGACGGTCGCTTGATTCGTATTATAAAGAGACAAAATTCAGAGCGGCTCTATCACTCGACTAATGAATGAAAAGAATGAAATCATCCAGCCAGCGCTTGACTTTTATTAAAATGAGAAAACAATTCAAAACAGTCAGATTAACTGGTCCGATAAACCAGTGAGTAAATGTTAATTAAATTAATCAAAATCAATGAGCTTCCTCAGAACTCGGCATTCAATGTTTGATTTATATGAATAGAAGAAAACTAAGAGTGATTATACTACTTGGATAAACCTAAGAAGCAATAAGACACAAAACTTATACCCAGATCCCGTCGTAGAACTCTGGTAGAGGTGCCGGCACTTATAGATACCCAGGAACGGCTCTCGATGGCCTCTAGTGAGGGAACCACCAGGCTGTAGCCCTTCGATGAGGGTTCTGGCCCTCCGCAAAACGTGGTGGCCCTTCAAGGAGACTTCTGGCCCTCCAGAAGAAGTTGAGGCCCTTCGCTGACGCTTCTGGCCTTCCAGAAAAAAAGTCGTGGTCCTTCGGCTTCTGACCCTCCAGAGAAAGTTGTGGCCCTGCTTCTGGCCCTCCAGAAAAACCCTGAAATAATCCAGTACGCATTAAATGAAGCCCCCTTACTTTAAGGAAAACACAGACCCCCTCCCTCATTTTAGTATAAATACATCTTCTTTATAAGGCAAATTTCCCCAAATAAAAAAACCCATGGACTTACAATGCCCATCCGCAAATAAAAGAGATAGCTACTACGGTTCGGACAACTTGAATATACAATGATAGGTATGAATCACTCCCAAAAGAATATATAAATCCCACCATAGGATCCAAATTAAAGTTACATTAAAATAAAAATTCGGTTAGAAAAATGGATTAGATAAGATAACCTATGGGAAAAGCAAATGGCGTTATGTGCACAAAGAAAAGGTAACACAGAAAAGCAATCAATTTCATTCATTTAGGCAAAACGGTAGCGATATTTACCTTAAACTTGGACGTGAGGGTTGACTATGAGAGATTCGACGGTCTCAGTCTTATGGGACGAACATGGAAGCTGCTATAAATAATGGAAACAAAAAAAAATAGCATCATGGCGGTCACGCGCTTCACAGGCCATAGAAAAAGAAATCCAGAGAAAATGCTTACCTAGTACAGCATGTAGAGCCCGAAAAATCGGTCGTGTTAAAACACAAGCAGAAACAACACAATAGATCCCCTATCAAAAAGGGTTGTATTATAGCACAATACTAAAACGTGAAATTTCCAGCCGCACTCGCAAACGTTCCTCTTACGTTCCGATCAAACTAGTGAAAGGCCGTCCACTCCTTTCGTCACTTAGCCTTCGAGATTCGATGCTGCGTCACAAGTAGTGAAGGACGGAAACATGCCGAGTGATTCGATCCAAGGAATAAATCGAAGATATTATGCGATCGAGCTCTCGCTTATCATGATGGCAACATGATGGCGTAGGCCACAACTAATGCATTGAAAACAAGGGATTCACGAAATAATAGAGAATATTCCCTAACAAAACGATAACCCTTTAGCAATTCGAGTCGACAGCTGGCATTCACAACAAACGGTACATTCCTATTACTCCGTCGCGAAGGTCACAAAAACCCCTACTAACGTACGGATCAAGTTAAGAGTAGCATTTTTTGCAGGCTTCACGAACAACATTCTGAAAAATATAAATCGATTCGCTGGCTGTTCATGATAAATAAGATACGAATCAAACCAAGTTATCCTAATAATATGGTACATCGTTTATCAACTAACATAAATAGTCACAACGGATTCTAAAAGCTAATACAAATATATAGCTAATCTATACCTAAAATATAGTTAATTCATATTAGAAAAGTTGCATTTTCAAACGAATTGTTAGCAGATCAAATTAATAAATTTAGAATTAAAAAAAAAATGTGTGCAAAATACAGTATCTTTTTCTCTAAATGCGGCATATAAATGAAATTGCAAAATTATTTGACATTGGCAAAATCGCATTGTTACAGCTGTAAATGTAATATTTCCTAACATTTACGGTTCCAAAAATCAATTTATTCCGTTTAGGTACCTAAACGGTTTGCGTATTTAGGAAGCCTTCGCGTTACCGAACCCGAACTAAATACCGCCACCTGATTGGCTAACTCCAACCCCGCCCGTCAACGTTGCTTACGTGTTTTTACTTCATGCACTTGTCTGACACTTTTCGAGAAAATTTGAAATGTGAACGGCCTTTGCAAGACTTTTCACTTATTTATTTTGGATTAGTTAGTTTTTTGGCATGCCTTGGGTTAGTTTTTGTTGGTTGCGCCCCGCAGCGAGCGGAGGGCATTGCATTAATACAAATAATGCGTGAAGTGAAAAAACGTAAACAACATTGTCGGGTGGGGCTAGTGTAACACACGTACTTATCTAGCCAATCAGGCGGCGCTATTTAGCTGAGCTTCTGTAACGCGGAGGCTTCCTAAAACGCAAACGGCGTAGGTACCTATGTTACCAGAATACCTTTGTAAATAACCTCATTGATTAGCCGATTTTTGCCTTCAAAATTACTTGCCTCCCTGCATTTCCCTTAATTCCTCATTATTTTCAGAAGACTTAAAAAGCTTTTAAACAAATACACAACACAACGTGTCAAAATTTCAGAATTTTTAATGTCAAGAGTTCCCTTTTTTCATTTAATATTAAAATTAATTTTACTTTTTTATTTAAATGGTCGTAGATAAAATGATCATGGATATTATATTAAATGTGCGCTATGGCATTCATGGGATTACCACTCATACTGTAATAACGTTAATACCGTACTTATAATGTAAATAAATCATTCAACTAAAATTATTTACATACGGAAAAACTAAGTAAAAATTAAGTAGTAACATGCGAATATAAGTATTTATTTTGTACATAGAACAAAATTATATTTTTCAAGAATACATAATTTTTATACAGGTTGTAGGAAAGAATCATGTGTACAGCTGATGGAAAGTTATGCCCCATGCAGGCGAAAATTTGTGTACATTGAATCCACCACTTCATCAAAATTAATCACTGTTGACATATTATAAATACTAAAAACTATATAAAAAAACCTATAAATGCGCTGAGCTGTGTTGCTATAGTGCTGGACGCAGTGGCATAGCCAGCTTTTGAGGGGTGCCAAATGTTTAGAAAGCGCTCTACGTTTTTCAGAACAATTATTATTAGCAGTGAAATGAACGCCTATTACACCTATTTGCTTACCTACTGTATTAGCGGCATTTTCTTCAATTCCTGTTCATTTTCTTTATAAACCAGGTTCGTTCGTTTGCAGCAGAAGCTATCATACCACGAAAGAAAGAACCAGGTTCGTAGTACCAGTGTGTTGACACCCTATTGTTGTGAAAATATTTTCCCCCACTTAGGCAGTTGCTTCATTCCACCAGTCCTGTACCCAAATGTAACCCTAGTCGGAAATGAGCGTAGGTCAAACCACCTTCCGATTCAAAATACTAATTGAGATTTCAAATTTAAGAGAGCACAAGATTTGAGGGAGCATTTTAGTATTAATTAAGTGGTTGACCCCAATATGTTCAGGTAAATTTTGTTACGACTTAGTTATTTAAGATCTCGCCAGACAATAAGTTATAATATAATAATAACCTAACTAATTAGCATTAGCATTATTAACACTTATCCCGCTGTTATTTACTTTTTATCTGACTCTCCCCCAAGGCACTTGAACTTAGTTTTAATGAGAGGTTCAGAAAATATCAAGGATACACATCAGTTATGTTTCGATAAATACAGGTACCCTAATGATAATGTATTATTATTAAACTTACTCTTAATGTTAATCCGTAACCTGCAGTCCAAGCCTTAACAGCTTTGGCACACCTTCCCTCACAATGAACAGAGTTTCCTTTTCAACATATAGTACTTTTCCAGACCCAAGTTGAAAAAAGGTACCGCTTTCTCCAACGAAATGACTTTTCCTTCACTGCTGCTTATTTACTTTTCACAGGCCTCTGGTACATAGAGACACTTTTCGCGAGTTGGTCGATACATTTGGGCAGCGTAACGAGTTATAGCGTGTGAAGATTTTTATCTCACTAACTTTTCAGAGTTCCTATATTTTTCGGCAGCGTAACAGATTAACCCTTTCTCAAAAATTTTAACCTTTTATATCATCTGCTTTTCTCTTCGAAAATCTGGACGTTTTTACTAGGAACACTTAAAATTCCGAAGTCTCCAAAAATTTTAATGAATTGTAAATTCCAACCTCAGTTTTAGTACCGCCGCGTGTTCCAAATTAGGATAATTATTAAAATTGGTTATTCGAGTTAGCATGATTTTGGCATTCCAATCCCGGGTCCTTGCTCGCTAAATATTCTTAATAGAATAGGGTCTCTTTTTGGAGCAAAGTGTTGGGGATCTGTTTTTGAAGCGTGCAACTAATGGGTGATAGTCCTTGTAGTTATTTCATCATATCGCGCGTTACAATGCAGTCGAAAAAAATAATTGTCAGCTGCGGCTCGAATCCGATATCGGTTCTCATGAAGTTAAACACAATATATTTTATTTGGATTATATTCCAATAGTAAATTATTTGATTTTAGTAAGCGCATATGATAGGGGCTATTGCAAATTTCTCTGAATTAAATAGTCTGACGCAGTTCAGACATTATTTCCTGAAACTTGAATTTCAATTTAATTTTTAAAATATTGTTATTTTAAAACATCTAAAAAAATGCAGCGTTTAGGGAAAAAATTCAGAAAAAATCTATGAAAATTTTATTAAACTTAATGTAACATAATTTTTAAGAACATATGTACTTACAACCCTCTGTGCATTTTTACATACTTTTCACTAAAAACAGACCAAAGCTATTTAAGCATTTTCACCTCTTGAGGTTAAATTCCCAGGTGACAGGTAAAGTTTTAAATGAAAAACAATGGTTGCATTCACCAGCAGTCAGGAGTGCCAGCAACTCTAAAATTCGATAGCGGTTGTCAGGTCTTATACAGTGGCGGTTGCTCTTAAAGGGCACATGGGCACGTGCCCAGGCCGGAAAAATCGAAACAAACAAAAAAATACTTTTCTTTAAAAGTATAGTGACCATTTTAACAGTATGCTAAAATTATATCAGACAATTTAATAATACCATCATTTACCATTATGTCATATTTGTTTTCTGTTATATTTACTTATTTATCAACAACAATTACATACCAACGCAATCATAATATGTATTATCATTTTGTAATAGTGTGTTATTATAAAATGGTATTATGTACTAATACTCCGGCCTGGTGGTGCTCTAAGGGTCCGCGAACCTACTTTAAACGCATCAAACGGGCTTCGGGCTCGGGCACGCTTATTCCGGGCCCTTTCATAATCCTGCATTTTATTTGGAAATGGATAGGCAACCAAATAGTATATTGTATAACTAGGAGGAAAAGCAAAAGATTCCTAGACGACTGTGGTAGTTGCCGGATGAGACGCCGCCGAGGCCAGCAACACAGGAGTCCAGGAATGTGCTTTTCCTACGAGTTGCACATACTATTTTTATCCGATCGAAATTAATGAATACGCACTTATATAAATAGAGCCAAATATTTCTCTAAATAAAAATGGTGTTTTAAATTTATATCAAGTTTTAAATCGAGCGAGCTTGAAGTTTATTACGTAGCTACGGAAACTACAGCTAAATGTTGCTTTTGATAGACGTCAGATCTGACAAACAAGGCATTTGAATAGGCAGAACTGTTACATTCCCGGCCTAGGACGGGAATGTTATATTTCCGGACAGTTATTTTCTATTCTTGTACAGTTATTGCATGTTGCCAAGCAACGAATACAATATACTAGAATCATGGCTTTTGCGGTGAGAAAACACATCGGAAAGATGTCGTTTTTCGTCCGATCGGATAAAAAATACGTTCCGCGACGATATGGACATTTACGTTAACTAAAAAAGTCGGTGCCACACGGTGTGTCAAATGCCTTCCAACGTTGGCCACATCGTCATTTTGTAGCATCATATGGCCGTGCAACATAGAATTTCATGCGTCCAACGTTGGACACTGGAGGCGTTCGGCCAAGTGTCGGTATTTTTGGCCGGCGTCAAAGGATGCTTCATTTGAAGCGATATTCGATAAACGGCTACACTAGTGGTTCATGTCTATCGCTAGTTAAATATTATTGACATAATATTGATATAAAACTGTCTTTTTTGTTGTAATTTTCCACAAGACAAAACCACGATACCAGCAGCAATGCCAGCCGGTGCAGTGTCGTTCATTTTCTTCTTTTTTAACAAATCCAGGACAAATCAAATTAAGTATTTTCAAAAAGGAAAAGATGCAATTCAAAAAGGTCAGGGCCACAGTTGAAAGCATCAAAATTGAACAGGCAAGACTAAAATTTGCATAAAATGCACGTGAAAATGGCGACAATTAATCCAGAATGTTGGCTTCCAATGTTAGAACCAACGTTCGCCTCGTGTGTGGGGCAGAAGCAATTTACTAAATACTAGTTGCTGATTTTGAGTTCAAGCTTGGCTCCAACAATAGGTTTGTTCTAGCAGCGATTTCAAACGGTTTCAAACCATCCGGAGTTTGCGCATAACGATATAAGCGTCGCTTATATCGCTATGCGCAAACTCCGGATGGTTTGGAACCGTTTGAAATCGCTGCTAGAACAAACCTATTGTATCAAATGTTGGTTCCAATGTTTGCCACACCGTGTGGCGCCGTCTAGCGAAACGCTGTGGGCCGAACCGCCAGCGTGACCTCATTGTCTTTACTGAGTTATAAATAGGCAATCGCAGTTTGATTTAGTTACCAGTTTAATTACGATTACGTTATTAATTTACGTAAATATTTGCAACCTTTTGTAAATTTTAGTCAGCGAATATTAACTACGATAAGAAGATTCACTCTCCGCGGCGGCACGTCAACAATATGTCTCCTTCCCCGCGCGAAAACTATCATGATACTGGCATGTGACCTTTGGACCCGGCGCACACTTGTCGAATTTCTAGGAAAGCTGGCCATAATAAGGTTTACCAGAAATAAGACATAAAATTATTAAGTATTACCCTTTTAATATATCGTGTTTTAGATAAATAATTGTTGAATTTTTGGCTCATCATCTATATTATATATAGGGTGTATCAATTATCACTAACGATAAAAATCATGTATAGAAATAATTTGCATGTTCTTAAACCGTTTTAAAAATTGATTTTGAATATTAAGGGCTCCTTCGTTGTGAAAAAAAAGGTTTTAAATTTTTAATTCGATGATCCAAATTTTGTTTTTGCAACGGTTAATTCAGGAGTCTCACGAGCAAAATGAATGCTAAGCGGACGATAGAAACGCGTTGATGAGGGCCTGCAATCTTGCCATACATGTATTTCAGAGTTATCTCTATTTTTTAAAATTAATCTAATAGGGACGAAACTAGTAAAAAATATAGAAACATCAGTGCAGCTGTTGTTCAAAAACACTTGCTTATATTCTGACTATCCCAAGGTAATATCAAAGCCATATTTACAAATTAAAACTAAATTATAAATTTTTATCTGCTGATTCAGCCAAAGTATTTATTACCTCTTTTTATAACATCAGTCTTGCATCAGCAATAATGATTCTACCGAAATTTCAGCTTCAGTTTCACTTACTACAATATTATGGGATTAGGGGTGGGCGGCAATAATCGATTATTCGACTCACTTTTAAGAAATTACCGATTAATCGACTTATCGATAAATATTTCAGAAAATATCGATAATCGATTATTTCGATTAATCGATTATTCAGTTATTTGCTAAAATATTAAGCGTTTAATCGATTATTCAATTTCTTGCCCACCCATACCGATGACTTTACAACAGATATAGCTTTTAAAATTCCAATTTAATAATACGTTGCGTTAAGGGTAATTTAAATGACATAAAACCATTTGAAAATACTTTCAGTACAACATATGAAGCAAAACAACAGAGAAACGTAAATGCTCGAACAAGAAAGCAGCAGAGAAAACTGCGCACGTTACAAATTTAGCCAATAAGGAATCCTCATTTCGACGCGCCATTTTTTGATAATCTGGCTTCAGTTGTTGCATAATTAGGTATAACACCAACACATAACCTCAACGTTAGCAGTATAGTACATTAGTCTTTATCTTTTTATTATGTATTTGGGCAAAACTATATGATAAGAAGGATCACTCTCCGCGGCGGCATGTCAACGGTGTGTATCCTTCCCCGCGCGAAAACTAGCAGAATATCGGCAGGCCATGATACAAATAAAACAATCATGTTCGCAGGCGACCTTTGACGCGGCGGCCATAGACCAGCTCATCCTTTTGTCAGATTAATTTTCACGCGTAAATTCTATAGTCGAATCAATATTCGATATAAGATCGCTATTTTTTAGTTGTGTTGTATTACAAAATAGGAATGAAATATGCAGTAAAAATATTGTGCAAAAGCTTTAACCAATTTTGAAATCACCCAACACGCCAAAATTTAATTAAATGTTAAAAGATGGGGCAAATTCGAGCAACATTTTCTTCTTGATGTCTTTTGTCAGAATATTTGTATTCGGAAATATGGTGAAATCATTAACACAAAATCAAAATATTTTAAATATTAGTTACTACACACCTTGAGTATTGTTATCAATAATAACTAATTAAAAACGTTAACAGATTTTTGAAACAGCCAGTTGAATACAAATTTTATCAAAATATTTATTTGGTGGGAATAATAAAAAAAAAACTTAACGCAAGTTTGACAGGGCGCTGCAAACAATTCAGAAGATATGAATTGTATTTTACCAAAGCCAGCTAGAGTATTAGAGTGCTATAAATAATTTCGTCATAAATTTGATTAAATATACCGCAAACGAAAATATCGTTTATGGTCAGCTTTTATTTAAATTCAACCTGTGTGCGCTGAAGTTCGCCGATCGTTACCAGGCAACCAGAAAATAAACGACGATTCCTTTGTAGCGCTCTCTGGCCATGGAGTGGGCTTTCTTGTCGTAGTTAATATTCACTGGTTTTAGTGGATATTTTTAGTTTTCAAATATGAATGCTGTAGATAATATAATTAAAACTCAATTAACGCATGCCGAGCGTTTAGAAATAAAACGTCTGACACGGCCAATGCCATTTTTCAAAATTGAAGAACTAAGCAAAACTAAAAGCCGAGAACATAGGAGAAAGTTTAATTTGGACATTTATGAAAAATATGAGTGTAGGTATTTGTGGATGTAATGTGCGAGACAAAAAGGCGGGCAGATTTTTTTATCAATAAATAATATGTATATATTAAGTGGTTTTTAATATGTTATTAGTTTATTTTTCTTAGAAATATAATTATTATTTTCTTTTTAATTATGTATGCACATATTATTTATGGTGGCTCTTTGATTGCAATACATTTTCAAAAAGATTTAATAATTCCTACTTTTCTGTGCTCGTGTATAGTAAGAACCCATGAGCCGCCACTGGGTCCTAATATCATGTGCATGTTATAACATGCACATATATGGACGAATTTTAGAAAGCTGCTGAAAGCACTGACTGCTGTGGTGAAAACAACCAATCTTTCCGGTCGAGCAAATTAACAAATAATCATTCAATCATTGGTCCGGATTTTGCTATTGAAAATGTGGAGAAATATTTGAAAAAAAAACATTTTTGCTCTTATTTATGCCTTTACAGCCCATATTATTTAAATTGGTTAAAATTTATGTCTGTCACAGATATACATTTAATGTCTTAATGCCGTAAGGAAAAATAGTTTGGGTTAGTTTGGCATATGCATTGCCGCAAATATTTATATGAATATAAAATCGACTACGTTGCTTTCCTTTTCGAAGGAAGTTCATTTCACAGCAACCAATGATTCTTATTGTCTAAACTTAAGTAGGTACTACTACTAGGTACGATCAAACTGATTGCTAAAAGTATTTAATTTGATTTCAGTTTTGGGCAGCTTACGTGCCCTGTGATTCACAGCATAAGGATGCAGTTCAACTCACGCTAGAGCAGATTGACGTAATTCGAAGATTTACAGAATGGTATCAACCTCGTCTAGTATTATGTACTACTGCAGAAGGTACTAAGGTCTTATTAGTCATATCATTTAATGTGCGTTTCTTTAAATGCATTAATTATACTCAAATTTTTCCAGCTTCTTCAAATACCTAGGCTTGATTTAAAGCTTTAAATTTACTTGACAGGGAGTATTTATTTATATGCAAAATAATATACCAATGTTTTCCTGCCAAATTTATAGGAACTATTTATATTCACTCATTTGAGGCTAAAATGTTTAGTTTTTCTCTCTAGGATTGCTCTTCAGTAATAAATGCTCTTTGTTTTGTTCATCCACTTAGTAAATTAGCATTCGTTTTATTACTTTTAGATATAAAATCTTCTCATAAGAAGCACCATATGTGTTCACTCATTGGGGTAGAAGGCGGACACTCATTAGCAGGAAGCCTAGCAGTATTAAGAACATTGTATCACGTTGGAGTCAGATATCTTACGCTGACCTCCACATGCAACACACCTTGGTACGTAAATCTTTTTCCTAATATTTCTTA
>MU184491.1:37037-76796 GCA_016904865.1 Pissodes strobi
AAACTTTCGCAAATAAAACACAACCTCAACTAAACGTAAAACAAAAATTAAACAGCTCTCTTTGGGTTTAGAAAATCAAAATAAACCCAGGAATAAATCCCAAACTTTTGAAGATAAGAACATCAAATTAACGTAAAACAAAAATTTAACAGCGCTCTTTGGGTTTATAAAATCAAAATAAATCCTAATTTAAAAAAAAAAAAAAAAAAAACAACATCAACTAAATCTAGAACAAAAAATAAACAGTTTTCTTCGGATTTATATAATCAAAATAAATCTTAATCTTTGGAAAAAAGAAAAAACATCAACTAAACCTGAAACAAAAATTAAACATCTTCCTTTGACGTTGTGAAAACAAAATAAATCTACTTACCTATTTAAATATTTTTTGCCGTCGGAGTGTCATATTGTACTATTTCGCCTATGCGTAATCGTTACTTTGTGAAAAAAAAATGTATTCGAATATTCCGGGACATTAACTTGTAATTACTGGACACCAGGTCAGACACTAAATTCCGGGATTTTCCCGGGCATCTGGGAAGGAATTATCCGCCCAGCCTATATTACAAATTTTATTACAAGTTATATCCGTTTCTGTAATAAAGAAGTAAGTACCATACGCATAGTCGTAGCAACGGGGGGGCACTTGCCCAACGCCACCTAGTCTAGGTGGCGTTGACTTGCCTCAGTGGACGTTTCCTGGACCACATCAAATTGATTCAAGTTGCGCGGGCATCACATTGTTGACCAACGCCACATCTTTGTGGTCCAGGTAGTTGCTTGCAAGTGGTCTCGTAGCTCAGTGGTAGTATGCCTAGTTTCGGTACGGCGCGGCGGCCCGGATTCGATTCCCGTCGATGTTTTTTTATTTTTTTCAAATTTTCTTTTTTTAAATTTGAGAGCCATGCGTGAAGTGAAAAATACAAATCTAAATTCATGTGTTAATCAGCAATGTGATGCGCGCGGCAACGTCTTGTCACTTGCGGGGAATTACAAAGAGCAAGGTCAGTTGTTCGGTCTGTCTTCGCCCTTTGTCCGTTCCGTCACAAATTTTTCAGGTGGGCCCCATAAATTGGTGACAAGAGGCCCCACGACCTTTTTGTTTTTTTAACAACTTTTCAGTGAAAAATGGGCGTGGCAAAGTACAACAAGAGGTGAATACCATGTCATTCTGAGAAAAGGTTGGTTAAAAATAGAAAATTTGATTTTCCAATATTATTTCCTCAATATTTAGTCTTTTAGTCTGGCTTCGATATAAGTAACGGTAATCTTGTGAGATTATTCAATTAAATTTTAAATACATGGTAGGAATAATCTTTGTAAATGTTAGAATTATGTACAGAGTGGCTCGAATTCGAGTCTATTATGTATGGAGATAACCGTAAGAGATACAGTGTCGATGAAATTAGGGCAAAATTGCGCATTTAGGTGCCTAACATTATGCCGTTTAGGAAGTTTTAAAATTCCGAGTATTTCCGGAGATATCCGGAAAAATAAACAAAATATTGAAAAATCGTTTTATTTTTTCCTAAGCTTATTTCAAAACGAATTTCAAATTGATTTGCATTTTTGTATTGCCACTTTTTCCGCTCTATCCAATGATGGTATCCAGTTCGGAATCCGACGTTTCGTCTTCAAGGAGTCGTCATCAACTTTCTTTTTTTTAAATACGAACTTTATTTTTTTTATCGTTTTTCAGATGATATTGGCGTTATTAATATTGTTACGTTTTCCCCGTGGGTTCTTAACAGAATTACAACTTTGCTATTTACAACTAATATTCTCTTTATTCACTACCACTGTATACAATTTAACACTCTATACTACTCTTATAACTTCACCACTAATATCTATTCAACACTCAATGATTAACTGAACTGAACTGACTAACATTCGCCTTAGGTCTGCTTATATATAATCTTAAATCTATCACGAATATTCGGGAAGTATTCCGAGGTCACTCTATATGATCTCGACGAGGCCATCGAGACAATTCCAGCGATCCTGAAACTTCGCGACCGGCCGGGCGATGAGTCATACAGACAGGGAAGCGAGCGGCACGGCGGCGGCTAGTTTTATAGGGTAGCACAAAAACGTTCGGATGGTTGTTAGGCTAGCCGTAACATTGCCTCCCTCTTAATTCTGATCGTCCCGATCAGCTACTTCATGTCCGTGATATGCTTTCAATCTGTCGAGGTGAACAACTTTCAGTTTGCTTCTGGGACTACGCTGAATTCTATACACAACGTCATTAATTCTTTTGATGACTGTATAGGGTCCTTCCCATACTGGCGTAAGCTTGGGAGATCTTCCTTTCTTCCTTTGCGGATTATATAACCAGACTTTATCGTTCATCTGAAATCCCATAGAATTAGCTTTGAGATCATATCGTGTCTTCATTCGGTCGCTGGCTTTCTCCGTGTTTTCTCTGACTAATTCATGGACGTATAGTAACTTTTCCTTAAGCGAGTCTGCGTAGTCTTGAATTTCCATATCCTGGTTGTCTGGCGTTCCGAATAATAGGTCACAGGGTAAACGGAGTTCTCTTCCAAATAAAACCATGGCTGGTGTTAGACCTGTCGTGTCATGGACTGCTGATCTATAGGCCATTAAAAATAGTGGTATGTGTAGGTCCCAATCCTTCTGATGTTCATCTACGACCTTTGACAAATGTTCTTCAATGGTCTTGTTAAACCTCTCAACCATGCCGTCCGATTGTGGATGTAAGGCGGTAGTCCGTGTTTTATGGATGTTGAGTAAATCACAGACTTTCTGGAAAACCTTGGATTCGAAGTTGCGTCCTTGATCTGAGTGCAACTCTAACGGAACACCAAATCTGCTGAATAAGTTATTCACAAGGACCTCTGCTATGGTAACAGCTTCTTGATTGGGGATCGCAAATACTTCAGGCCATTTACTGAAGTAATCAATTGCCACTAAAATGTACTTGTTACCATTATTTGTTTCTGGAAAAGGGCCAGCTACGTCAATGGCGATACGTTCAAACGGTAGGCCCACATTATACTGTTTCATTTTGCCCCTAGATCTTGTTTTGGGTCCTTGGCTTGCGGCACAGGTTGAGCACTGCCGACACCACGATTTCACATCCTGGCAGTAGTTGACCCAGTAAAATCTGTCGCGAATCTTGTCAATCGTTTTGTTCACTCCGAGATGAGCACCAGACTTTCCATTATGAACTTCTTCCAGAACTTCCGATATCTTCCTCCTTGGTACCACTAACTGTGTCTTCACTACTTTTCCATCGGCGCTTTCCCAGGCTCGTTTAAGAAGTCCATTTTCCACCACCAGGGAGTCCCACTGAGCCCACAGAGTTTTAAAAGCAAGTCCTTTAGTTGATATCTCGCTCCAGCTTGGTCTTGGTTGATGTTCTTCTTTAGCTCTTAGCAATAGTGCTATTTCACTATCTTCAAGCTGATCCTTTTTAAGTTGCTCTGTGGTCCACTGCTGATCAACCTCAAATTTCGTTTGCCTAATCGGAGTAACTCCTTCTCGTTGATCTATTCCTTGGCAATGCTTACAATTATCCGCGCATGGTCTTCTGGATAAAGCATCTGCATTATTATGCAATCTCCCTGCCCTGTGCTTAACCTTAAAGTTATATTGTTGTAACTTTTCAAGCCACCTGGCTACCTGTCCTTCAGGCTGTTTCATATCCAAAAGCCATTTAAGTGCTGCATGATCAGTCCTTATCAGAAATTCTTGCCCATATAGATATTGATGGAAATGCTCAACAGACCGTACTATTGCTAGAAGCTCTTTTCGGGTTACACAGTAGTTACGTTCAGGTTTCGAAAGTGTTCGACTGTAGTATTCGATAACTCGTTCTTCTCCTGCTTGTACTTGCGATAAAACGGCTCCGATGCCGGTGTTGCTTGCATCTGTGTCCAATACAAATGTACCCTTTCGTTCCGGATATCCCAATATTGGACTAGAACATAGAGCCGCTTTTAATTTCCTGAACGCAGAATCGCAGTTATGATCCCAGTTATAATTTGCTCGTTCTTCAGTGAGCTTATGTAGAGGTGCAGCTATATTTGCAAATCCTTCAACAAATCTTCTATAATAAGTACATAGTCCAAGGAAGCTCCGCAGTTCATGTTTGTCGCGAGGACGAGGCCAGTCCTTGATTGCTGTAATCTTCCGTTGGTCGGTTTGGATTCCCTCTGATGACACGACATGCCCGAGAAATTCAACTTTTTGTTGGAAAAGAAAACATTTCTTTGGATTCAGTAAGAGCTGAGCATTCTTGATTCTAGTAAAAACTTCATGCAAGTTTTGTAGGTGCTCTTCGAAAGTTTTTCCCATTACCATTATATCATCAAGATAGACCAGGCACGTCTTCCAAGTGAGGCCTCGTAGAACAACCTCCATAAGACGCTCAAAAGTAGCAGGGGCATTGCATAGTCCGAAGGGCATAACTCTAAACTGATATAAACCACTTCCGGTAGAAAATGCGGTCTTTTCCTTATCTTGTTCGTCAATGCCTACTTGCCAGTAGCCGCTCTTTAAGTCGAGTGTTGAAAACCAATGAGATCCTGCTAGTGTCGTCAACGTGTCATCAATCCTGGGAAGTGGATAGCTGTCTTTCTTGGTGACGTCATTGAGCTTTCTATAGTCCACGCAGAATCTGGTAGTTCCATCCTTCTTGGTGACTAAGACAACAGGAGACGACCATGGGCTTGATGATTCCTCAATAATTCCATCGTCAAGCATTTTGTTGACTAATGTGGTAACCTCTTGCTGCTTCGTCACTGGTAGCCTACGAGGATGCTGCCGTATGGGGTGAGCACTTCCAGTGTCGATTTTATGTTTTATGATGTTCGTTCTTCCAGTAGTGCCATTTTTTCTTTCAAAGGCTGTACTCTGCTCTTTGATAAATTGGGTAGCTTTCTTCAGTTCTTCGGAGGACAGATGATGCCACGACTTCTGGAAATGTTCTAGGACTTCCTTAGGTGACGTTGAGGGTGTTACTTCTGACTGTGTCTCGCAACTGGTTACCCACTGCACCGGCTCGCAAGTGGCTATTACATCGCCTTTATTGATTTTCATGGAATTGGATGAAATATTTGCTATCCTTATCGGTATTTCGCCGTCAGTTTTGACTAGTGCTTTGCCTACGAGGTGTTTGCAAGGCAAATCGTGGTGTTGGATAAGTCCGATGCAGCCTCCAAAATCCTTCTCCAATTTCCCAAAAATTATCTGCTCGGTATTTCCGCTTATTCTGACAGTACATGCCGCCACTACTTTAGTCGGTGTGCCATCATCTGTTCTGTTAAGGATGAACTCTTCGGTGCCAAACTTCAGAAGATTAAGCTTGTTGTCAAAAGAGAATCCATGTTGACCGATGAGATCCATCCCCAAAATAAATTCGTCTTCGATGTCGGCGACTAACACTGTGTGGTGTAATTTAATTCGTCCCAGTTGAAGTTCGATATCCATTTCCCCAAGTACTTCAGCTGTCTCACCGGTAACTGTACGTAAAACTACATTCTTTGATATGGGTAGAACTTCTGCTCTATTTACCCTGTTGGACCTTATCAAAGATACCGCCGCACCAGTGTCAACAGTAATTGTTATGGCTCTTCCGTTGATCTTTCCTTTAACAGCTAGACTGTCGGCGGCTTTTCCTAGGCTTTTTATGGAGACGATCCTGGGGGCTTTATCTTCCTTAGCCAACACCCGCCCCGCAATGTTGACTAATTGAAGTTTTCCTGATTTGACTTGGAGGCCCTAGCGTCTCTGGATGGAGATCTAGACCGTAGTTGTACTCGGCAGTCTCTTTTGAAATGCCCAGTCCTGCCACATCTATAGCACTGACTTGATGTATTTCGGTTACGTGGCCTATCTTCAATTGGCTCCCGGAATCTCCCTGTGGCCTGAAGAACTTCCGTTAATTTCTTCAAAATTTCGCCCATCTCAGTTAATTCACAGTTGTTTGTCGGCTTTTCTTCCTGGATGGATACGGCCCTGATTTTTGGCTTGGAGATGTTACAGGCTGCCTCGATTTCTAGGGCTCGACCCAAAGCTTCGCTGCTGTTATCAAATTTGGCTAGGCGTAGCATTTTCTGAGTTTCTGGATCTCTAATACCATCCACGAAATATTGGGCAGCAAGTTCCTCTTGAAATTCCTCTGTCGCTCCCGGGTAGGCCAATTGAATGAGACGTCTAATGTCTGCCTCAAACTCTTGCAGGTTTTCACCAGGCTTCTGATGTCGGGACTTAACTTGTGCCTGATACAGTTGTCTTCTATGTTGGTCGCCAAATCGTCTCTCCAGGACAGCTACGAGTATGTCATATTTCCCTTGTTGGCTGATGGGAATGGTCTGTAGTAGTTCTAGGGCAGACCCACGAAGCGCTACCACTAGTGATGTAGCCATTTCTTCATTATTCCAACCGTTGGCAACAGCAGCGGCTTCAAATTGTCTTTTGTACATTGTCCAGGATGTTTGACCGTCGTACGTTGGAGGTTTGATGTTTTGTCCTGAGGTGAATGCCCTCTCGGTGGGTGCTTGATGTTTTAGTCTGGTAAATTCTTCTTGTAGATTCTTCACTTCTTTCTGTACGTCTCCTACTTCTTTTTGTACATTTCCAACTTCTTTTTGTACATTTCCAACTTCTTTTTGAATATTGTTTACTTCTTTTTCAAATTTCTCATTTTGTCCGTCCAATATTTTCTGTAATTTTCCTTGCTCGCCTACAATTACATCCAGCATCCATTTCTGAAGCTGGTCCTGCTCTGCTTGCCTTTTCTCTTCCTGGTCTTGTAAAATTTTCTGAAGCCGGTCCTGTTCTGCTTGTCTTTTATCTTCCTGGTCTTGCAAAATTTTCTGAAGCCGGTCCTGTTCAGCTTGCCTTCTACGTTCATCCTCCTCCCGTTCAGCTTGCCTTTTATCTTCTTGATCTTGTAAAATTTTCTGTAGCCGGTCCTGTTCTGCTTGCCTTTTACGTTAATCCTCTTCCCGATCCGCTTGCCTTCTACGTTCATCCTCTTCCCGATCCTCTTGCTTTTTATCTTCTTGGTCTTGAAAAATTTTCTGCAGCCGGTCCTGTTCTATTTGTCTCTCAGCATTTAGATTTTCCATGAAATCGGCCAACATTTTATTAATTTGCTCCATTTCTGCCGTCTGTTGCCTCGTATTGACCATAGGATGTTATAAACTTTTACCAGAATCCACCAATCAAACGGTCTCGTTGACGTACTTGTGCCTCTTCTTTCCTCGAAAAATACTTCGCAAGTCCGGTCTCTTCACAATCCAACTTCTGACACCAAATGTTACGTTTTCCCCGTGGGTTCTTAACAGAATTACAACTAATATTCTCTTTATTCACTACCACTGTATACAATTTAACACTCTATACTACTCTTATAACTTCACCACTAATATCTATTCAACACTCAATGATTAACTGAACTGAACTGACTAAGATTCGCCTTAGGTCTGCTTATATATAATCTTAAATCTATCACGAATATTCGGGAAGTATTCCGAGGTCACTCTATATGATCTCGACGAGGCCATCGAGACAATTCCAGCGATCCTGAAACTTCGCGACCGGCCGGGCGATGAGTCATACAGACAGGGAAGCGAGCGGCACGGCGGCGGCTAGTTTTATAGGGTAGCACAAAAACGTTCGGATGGTTGTTAGGCTAGCCGTAACAATATGAATATGTGTTCTTGTTTTTTTTAAATCTTTGTTTTTAATTTAATTTTTTATTTTTTTCTTGAAATTACCTATTTTGCTTTGGCGTAATTTTAAATAGTTTGTTACTTTTGAAATTTTTATATTCTATAAAAATGTTTTATTTTGTTTTTGTGTTAAGTGAAAAATTGAAGTTTTTATTTTTAATAAAAATAAAAAATGGAAAAATAAAATAAATGGGATCGTTTATTTTTTACTCCAAGACAAAATTATTATTTAAAAAAATATAAATAAACATTTAAAAAAAGAATAAAAAAATTAAAAACATATACTCATGTTAATATCGCTAATATCCTCTTAAAAACGATAAAAAAAATTAAGTTCGTATTTAAAAAAAGAACGTTGATGATGACCCCTGAAGCTAAACCTCGGATTGCAAACTGGATACCACTATTGAATAGAGCGGAAAAGGTAACAATACAAAAGTGCAATTCAATATTTTTAAATCCGGAAAAAAATAAAACGATTTTTTAATATTTCGGTTTTTCCGGATATCTTCGGAAATACTCGGAATTTTAAAACTTTCTAAACGGCACATTGTTAGACACCTAAATGCGCAATTTTGCCTTAATTTGACTGACACTGTATATCTTACAGTTTTCTAGTTCCCCCTGTACAGGGGTGTCCCATTTTCGTTGATATTACGCGAAATTTCGGTTAGGTATTGGTAGAGAGTTGCGGTTTTCGCATTACTGTACTACTTTTTGGTGAAACAAAAGATGCTATAAACAAAATTTTCATAGACCTCTTCGTTTCTGAGTTACAAGGCGTTTTTGAAGATGCTGCATTTTGGGACCTACTCGTATCTCCGTTGCGCTTTAACTTACCAAAACAATGAAAATTGTTTCTAATGGAGTTTTTTACATAGAATTCAGGAGAATAATTGCCTTTTCTGATTTTTTTTTCGAAATATTAATAAAGTTTAAAACTTTCTTATGGGATAGCCAAAAAAAAGGTCCATAATGCAAAAGTTAAAGTTTTAGAGAGGAACTGACTATTTTTTTGGATTTTACGCAAAAAGCTCTGTATAACTTTTCATTAATGTACACAATAGGAAAAATACGGGGGATTTTTGAAAATATATCAGCCAAAAAATATTTATTGATTAGATATCCCTCCTATTTCATTTGTTATATAAATTAATGAAAAACTAGCAGAGCGCTTTTATAGAGTTTTTTGCGTCAAATCTAATGATGTATCGTTAGGTTTTTTTCGGAACTTTCAATTTTGAATTATGGACCATTTTATTGGTTTTTCCATAAGAAAATTTTAAACTTGCTTAATATTTCAATTTTTTTTTCCTCGGAAAAAGTAATTACTCCATTGAATTAAAGCGGAACGGAGACACGAGGGAGGTCCGAAGATGCAACATTTTCAAAAAAAACCCTGTAGCTCAAAAACGAAGAGGGCTAAAAAGTTGCACAGTAATGCGAAAACCGTAACTATGTCTATTAATAACCGAGATACCACGCACCGTAACATAATCGAAAATGGAACACCGTGTACATAAGAGTAATTTTTCTAGAAGCGTGTGCAAACTTGAAATGTGCACACTGAAACTCTTAGTGCAGGCTGTTTTTGTTCGTATAATTACCGTTTTAGACCCAATTTTTTGTTGTTTTTTGTTGCATTTATAGAGATTAAAGCCGAATTTAGCATATATTAAATTATTATACCTACATTATTAGATATAAAAAGTAGCGTTCAAAAGGTAATTAAAAAAATAATTTATTTTAAAAAAATATGCATGACGCTGATGTGACAAAAAAGGCCAGAGTGGTAATTATTATTAGATTGTGGTTATGTTTGGTCTATATTATATTTTCAGGTGAAAGTTCGGCCAGAGAACAGTGGGTGTAATGAAAATGCTCATGAGGTAAAAAATTCAAATACTATTAAGAATATAAATATGAAAGAAACATTTTTGGTTTTAGATTGAAGCCTATACTGCTAGCCAATTTTTAATGATCGTCTCTTTTTTCTGAAGGTGTTGCTAATTGCACAAAAGTTGTTGATTCAACAGTTGGCAGCCTGCCAGATTCTGATGACAGAATATTGGTCATAACCCAACTATTGTCCTCTGCCTGTTGATACAACGCCGGAAGTCGCAGTTCTGGACAAAGAAATCACTGCTGAACAAGGATTAGTCTCAACAAATGGTGGACAACAAAGCATATTTGGGAAGAACAAGAATCTACTGAAGATGGACCACAAGAGACAACTCAAAGCGGATTTGGTGGAAAAGGAAATGGACGCAATTTTGGCCCCAACTAACCCAACATAAAGGCTGTTAACGAGAGCAAAGAATATAATTGGAATTTGGAACAAAAAGATGTGGAAAAAAGGGACGCAAGAGAAAATACTCAATCCAGGGAATTAATCAAAATAAGATGTCAAAGTAATCAAACGTACTATAATGAGAAAGGCAAACTAGTAACACCCCGAGAATTCGTAGATTATCACTGTAACAACAAGCGCCACGAAAAAGTTACTTACAAGTTAGGTACTTGAAAAAGAAACAGAGTTCAATAAATTTTGGAGTTAAGTGATTTTCCAGCAAAATGTCTTTATGTGACTTCTCCAGTAACAGTTATTCTAGTAAAAAGAAAAAGAAGCAAAAATAACTCAAAAAGGTTTCACACAAGAATACATAAACTCGCAGGCAAGCAAGTTTGGTCAAAGTTGTTTATTGAAACCTTGAAAATATCATCAGCAAGTATTGGCCGATATTTAAAAAAGTATCCTCGGAGGATGTAATAAAAGATAACAGAGGAAAGGGAAGCAATCCTAAGAAACTGTCCCAAGAGCCAAAACAGAAAGAAATGGATCATATCGACAAGTTTCTAAAATACCAATCACACTACTGCAGAAGTGCTACCACTAGGGAGTTTTTAAGCTCTAATACAACATTGGAAGTAATGTGGAAGAAGAAAATTGGAGAACGAAAGAGATATGCATTAAGGAGAGGCTGAAACAGCCCGAAATCTTATGAATTTTGATCTGTCACTTTTTAAGTAATATCATATTTGTATAAAAATTGACCTAATTTGTAAAGAAATTCCACTTCTGTTGTTTAGTGTTGTAAGGTAGTTTTCTCTATGATTTTTTAAATTATGAAGGATATTTTTGGGTCGAAATAATTGATTTTGTAAATCTTTACTAAGAAAAATTCTATTTAATGAGAAGACAATATAGTTTCGGCATAGTAGGATTACTCACAGATAATTTGTATTTAATTTAATCAGAAATAAGATTGCTACATTTCTTCAAAGTGTTTTTTTTAACTTGCGTTATCATCTTAGATGACGGATTCCTTGAGATTTTGTTATACGACCCGGATTCGATTAAATTATCAACTCTTTGTTTCACAAAAGTGGATTTAGAAATAACAAAATTGTACAGGGTGAGTCATCGATAGAGTAAAGTCCATTATCTCATTGGTTTTGGGAACTACAGAAAAATATTGAATACGAAAGTTGTAGGGAATGTCGAGATGCACAATTTAAAAATATTTTTAATCATCAAAAAAATGTGGCGGATACAACATATATTTTTTTAAATAGAACATACTATTTATTATTTTATTTTTGAACTCTCTATAAGATTCTATAGTTTTTTTATTAATAAAGTTATATACCTAAACCTACCTATTAGTTTTCCCAATATTCCAATTTTTCAAAAAAAATCTACTTTTCACCAGTGAAAAACTTGCCACTGTTTTTGAAGGTAGAACATTCATATTTGGCATGAATGTTGTTTAGGAATGAATCAAAAGATACATATAATAAGATTCGAGTTATATGTTACAGGGTGTTCAAAATAGACAAATTCGTATCGCCCATTGTAAATTGAAAAATCACGATTTTTTTAAATGACACGCCTTATATATTTTTGTTCTTTCTGATAGATTTTACAAAATTCTTCAACTTTTATTAAGTATGTCCTATGTCAAAACCATTGGTCACTTAATGTATGATGTGGAATCAAACACTTTCGAGTCATTGGTCCATATTTTTTTCCGTGAATCTCTTACCTGGCTTAGATATTTGAACTTCTTGCAAGTTGAATTACAACAGCTTCTTGAAGAAGTTGATAACAACTAAATGTGGTTTCAACAAGATGGAGCTCCTGCTCATTACCATCGGGAAGTTCGGGAATATTTAAATAATCGTTACCCACAAAAATGGATTGGTAGAGGCGGATTCATCAGGTGGCCTCCTCGATCATGTGACTTGACACCACTGGACTTCTTCTTGTGTGGATACATTAAAGATCATGTCTATGTTAATCCCCCTACAACATCCGAAGATATGGAAAACAGGATACGGATTGCGTGTGGAACAATAACATCTTTATGCTAAGAAACGTGCAGGAAAATATAGTTAAAAGACTAAACATGTGTATCGAAGTCGAAGGGCATCTTTTAGAACATTTATTGCGCCATAATAATTAGAAATAGGTACCTAGCGTAAGATAGCTTTTTCATTCTTTATATTTTTCACAATAACGTAACTGTTAAAACTAAAAAATTAAAAAAAAAATCGCGCAAAGTATTAAGAATAGGCATAGGACATACTCAGTAAAAGTTGAAGGGATTTGTAAACTCTATCATAAAATACAATAATATACAGGATGTGCCATTTAAAAAAATCCAGATTTTTCAATTTAAAATGGGCGATACGAATTGTCTATTTTGAACACCCTATAACATATAACTCGAATCTTATTATATGTATCTTTTGATTCATCCCTAAACAACATTCATGTCAAATATGAATGTTCTACCTTTAAAAACAAAGGCGCCATTGTCAAGTTTTTACACTAGTGAAAAGTCGATTTTTTTTAGAAAAATTGGAATATTGAAAAAATTAATAGGTTTAGGTATATAACATTATTAATAAAAAAATATTTTGAATCTTATGCAGAATTCAAAAATAAAATAATAAATAGTATGTTCCATTAAAAAAAATATATGTTGTATCCGCCACGCTTTTTTGAAGCACCCAGTATGTTTAAAAATATTTTTAAATTATGCATCTCGATATTCCCTACAACTTTCGTATCCAACATTTTTCTGTAGTTCCCAAAATCAATGAGATAATAGACTTTACTCTATATCGTTGACTCACCCTGTGCAGTAAATGAAGTATGTTTAAATTAGAAGCATACAGAAAGACTATATAAAAATTAACATTTAGGTTAACAAATATTGAACATGGAATGGTCCGGCTTCCAGAGAAGATGTTTTTAGTAATTGATACAAGATACCCCAAGAAATTGTAAACAACTCAGGAAAATTTAAGTCTGATAGTTCTCAAGAAGTCGTAGGCATTGCGGAAAACATATCTTCTCGATCTTTTGATAAAGTTGAATTGGATCTTTTAAATAGGTAAAGGTCTGAATTTTGCAATGCCTTCACCAAAGAATAACTTAGGCACTTAATATTGTAGGTAATATAGAAAGATCTTTTCCACATCTTCCTGACTCGACTAAAGGATTAGATAAGCATGTAGAAATCAGATCTTAAAAAATGTAATTAATAATGTTAGCTCTCGACACCTGGAAATGGAAAAATTATAATCAAGAGATTAAAGGAGCATGGGCGTAGACAGAATTTTCTGTCAGGCGGGGGAGGGGGGAGGGGGGGGAGAGGGGGCAAACCGTAGACAAGGCCGCAGTGGTAGCCGGTGGCGAAGGCTAAGCCGCCGAAGGCGGATAATTTTGGGGGTGCCACGCCCAATTTTTACTCAAAAGTAGATAAAATCTTTAAGTAAAACATGGATTCGGCATCCTCTTAAGTGACATGGCATGAATGGTATGTAGTAAAATGAGTCGGATAAATTCCCAGGGGGGGCCATGGCCCCCCCTGGCCCCCCTCTGTCTACGCCCATTTAAAGGAGAAATATGTTTTCTATTCTAAAATCGAATCCGGGTCCGATAAAATCTCAAGGAATCCGTTATCAAGTTAAAAACACTTTGAAGAAATGTAGCAATCTTGTTTCTGATCAAATTAAATACAAATTATCTACCATATTTACCATTTTTGGATACTTTACTGATTCGGAACGATAATAACACACTAGCATTTAATATTCATAGAAAAAATACTGCCAGTAACCGATATATTCCTACTGAGTCCTTCCACTGCGGCCAACACACAATGGCCAGCTTTCATTTTTCATACGGTCTACTACCCGTACGGTTAATTTTCCTCTCAGGAGATAAAGTTTTAAAAAGGAAAAGGAGACTATTGAGAATATGGCGCAAGTTAATGGCTTCTTTACTAACTTAATAAATAGACTAACTAATAGACATGTGTTCTTCCATTCGTGATGCCACTTGTTTCGTTAATCAGGATGAAAATATAAAATATGTCTCGATATCGTATAATATAATCCTCAGTATACTAGAGGACTACAAAAAGTTTTTAAGGAAGTAGGTTTAAAATTAGTATACCAAACCCAGTTTAACATTAAGAACTATTGGGTGGTCCAAAGGAGAAAATTGACATATTGGAAAAAAGTGGAATTTAGGAAATTGGATGTACGGATTGTAAATTGTAACCAAAAATATGTTGGGCCAACTAGAAGGCCTATACAAACCAGATTCAATGACCACATAGCTCGTTTAAAGTATGGCAGAACCGAAAAATCAAGTGTTGCTGAACATGCTTTTGATAATAATCATAGAATAACAATTAAAAATTAAAATTTAATTCAACATATTATATCTGATAGGAGATTATTAGACCCATACGAAAGTATGGAAATTATTAAATGTAAGAATAGTTTAAATAGAGATAGATGGCCTATTCCGTACAGTCCACTGTATTGGTTGATCGAGCGTGACTAGTATAGGATTCCAGGATTGGTTCTTTTTGGTTCCGCTTGATTAAACAAACATTATAAAATAGGTAGATATTAGGTTTAGTTCTAATCATCCCCTGATCATGCTAACATGGTTAGCGAAACGCGCATCGAGTGCAAAATTCTGTTTCGGCATTGTGGAGGAAACTCTGTTTTCGTACAATACCTAAAAACCAAAGTCAGCAACACATGTATCCTACCGAAGAAACCATATCACTAAGAAGGGCAAATGCTAACCCAAACAGAGCGATACATCGATCGATCGAGCAAACTATGCTCGGTATTTCACTGATAGATAGATTAAGAAATGATGAGATCAGGAGAAAAACAAAAGTTAGAAACACCTTACACAAGGACTGATTCATCTTATTATATTTTACAAAATGTGCTATAAGATATACCTATTTTTAAAAAAGATTTAAATTTCATAAACAAGAAAAGAAATAAAAAGTATCATTTCTAGCCTAAATGAAATGCTCTGTGTGTCCTCCATTAACCTCGTCACATTTCTCGTAAAATCTTCCGGTGTTCCAGTACATTTATAATTGCTTCGTTTTCATTTTCAATTAAATTTCTTATTTCTTCAACAATTTTTTTCTGAATTTCTTCAATATTGTTACTTCATCCTAGACTATAATTTTCAAATAGCCCTAAAGGAAGGTGTTCATGCATGGACGTTAGATCTGGGGAAATCGCGGGTCAATTATTTGTTCTCTATGTACCCATCAACACTTGTTAATCATTATGAAGAAATACTTTTACTATCAGAATATTATGGGCATGGGGAGGTGTACCGTCTTATTCCTAAATTATATTTTGCCGAGTTTGAAGTGGTGTTTATCGATTATCGATCCAAAATTTCCAGATATTTTAACCCATTTAAGGTGCCACAGATAAAAACCGGACCTTATGGCCTAAAATGCCGCACCAAACATGTATTGAGGAATGCCCTTCAAACGCACTTGGCTCAACAGCTTGTGGATTTTCATTGGACCAAATATGACGTATTTCCTATTATAAATACCGGCAGTGATAAATATCGGCCCAGAAAATTTTAACGAATTAATTTGGATCTTGAATAGAACTTCCACCCATAATTTGAACAAATTCATGCCTACTTTTTTCTTCTTCGTCGTTTAATTGTTGAACTGGCCTAATTTTAAAATCGTGATTGATTTAAAGTTTTCTGAACTGTTCTATAACTAACTCTCTTGTTTCATGGTCCACACTTTATACCTCTAACACAGTATCTGATGGATTTTCTTGAAAATAAAGTGATATAATAATATCCCATTCTTATTTTTTTTTTATTTTGTCCATTTCTTATTTACTGGAGATGCTATTTCTTGCCATAACTCTCTCGCTCTCTCGTATTAAGTGTAGTTGATACAGATGGTGCTCTGCGACCAATCTGAACATTTTCTCTACTTTTCTCGTATCCTCGTAGCATTATTATTATTCTTGAAAAAAATCTCGATCATTTTCAACCTTTCAACAATCGAATAGCTCGTTTTATAAAATATTAGCAAAAACTAAAGATGAATCTGTAAATCAGACTTCAAACATTAATGCCAGGACATTTGAAAAATAAACCTTTTTCTCCAGATTGCAGCAGGTATCTAAATAGCTAAGCAATTATATGGATTATTTCCCTGGCATTAATTTCGAGCAATCACAATATTCAACTCTTGTGTCAAAGACGGTTTTTAAGTGACTATTTCACTAGAGTGTTTTTTAATGCTAAAACGTCATAGCAACTGCTCGTTTCCTACTGACAAAACTACTACCTGCCCGTTAATTGAGTGTTTTTTTTAGCGACAAAACTATGACAGGTCCATCAGAAAGGTGTCATAACTATTATTGTGAGTTTTACAAACATCATTAAAGCGTCTTTGTAGCAAGCTTCTGTTTGTTAATACGGTGCATTGTCTAGTTTTTCTCGTGAAATAGTCATGACGAATACCACTCGAGAAAAAATTGTGTAGGCAAAATTATTCTCAAGGTTTTATTCAAGTTTGTTGCTTTTCGGCAATTTCGCTCATGACATTTTTGACAAAATCACTCGCCTGACGGCTCGTGATTTTGATACCAAAAATACCATTCGTGAAATTACCAAGCAACAAACTTTCATACCTTTCGAAAATTTTGCCGACAAAATTTTTTCTCTTGTGATATTATATATGACAATTCCACTCATATACAAATAACTTCATTTAAAACGTCATAAATCGTAATTTACTTGCGGCTAAATGGAAGGAAGAGAAAATATAGCTGGATAAAATAATCGGATAAATTGTCTGTTCCTCGATCATTACCATAGCAACATTGTATTATAGTATTATTGTGTCTGACAAGTAAAACGAAAATTTTAAAATTCTGTCAGCTGAATTTCAAAGTGCAAGGCAAATTTTATAACATAACATAAACATAAAAATAGTATGTCGCGCTAAACATCGAAATACAAAAATCAGTTCCTAACAAGGCCGTATTTAGGGGAGGGAGGGGGGGGGGGGGGGTTTGGGGTGTTCAAACACCCCCCGAAATTCTCCGAAATTTCAGATAATTTTATTATCTTAATATTAATCCGAAATTTCAGATAATTTTATTATCTTAAATAAAGATAGCCAAAACGTCGACCGGTCAACAGCGTAGAACTTTTTGGTAGCACGTTGCAGGACTAAAATCAAGTGAAAATAAATGGATTGTTTTAGAACAAAAATAAACAAATCTTGCCAGAATCACGCTGCCATAAGTTGGGCGCCATGTGTGATACGTGATGGGCTCAAAATCATGACGGTTTTCTGAGATTTAAAGAAATGGTTGTGTCCATTGTAGAGGCTTTGGAAGAACTTTCAGCTGCTATGGATAGCGATACTTCGTCCAAGGCAGATCAATTTTTAAAGGCTATAATTTCTCCAGACTTCACTTTACGTTTTTGTACAGCTGTAGTTATCTTTAAACATACTCTTCAATTGTGTAAAATGCTACAAGCTATCGGTTGCGATTTAATACCATCTATTCAATAATAAAAGAAATGGGGCAAAACATGAATTTCTGCTTTTCTGATATATTAATGAATCTGTTAAAATTTTAAATTCCATTAAAGGCGAGATGAAGGTGTCATGAATAATCTCCACTCAAACACGTCGGCGTAACGTTGAAGCAAGTTCACCAAAAGCTTACTATCGTACAGCAATAGCAGTGCCGTTTTTCGATGATTTCAGTAGTTGTAGTAAAATAATTCGATGCGAATATTCGCTTTTCTTTTAATTGATTATACCTTACCTTCATGCAAAATCATCAAATTGATTATACCTTACCCTCATGCATATATTCATACCGTCCCATCAGCCTATGCTCCTTTCTCCTTTCTAATAAAAGGCAAACATGAAGGCGTAATTTCCAACCGCATGCAAAATGCCCTAAACATCATTAGGAATTGGAGCGAAGGGAAGGGACTCTCCCTAAATCCTAGGAAAACCATTCTTGTCCCGTTTACAAAAAGAAGGAAACTAGAAATGAGAGCGCCCATCCTACATCGAACACAGTTAACTTTTTCCACCGAGGTAAAATATTTAGGGGTCACACTAGACCGTAAACTTACCTGGAACAAGCATCTAGAAAACACCATCTCTAAAGCCACAGCGGCAATCTGGACATGCCGCAAAAATGGCAACCAAACACCAAACAATAATAAAGTCCACGGTTACCTATGCCTCACTGGTATGGTGGCCAAAAACCCAGCAAGTCACCGCGCGGACCAAACTAAATAAAGTGCAAAGGCTGGTACGCCTGGGAATAATATGAGCAAAGTCAACGTGCCCTAACGCAGCCTTAGAGATACTGCTGAACATGCTTCCTCTCCATCTCAGTGTGAAGAAGGAGGCGTTTATCAGTGCTCACAGGCTATTCGAAATAGGCAAATTAAAGCCTGGAAATTTGACTGGTCATCTGCGCATCATTGAAGAAATAAAACTGGAAAATGTCAGCAAACCAAGTGACCAAATGACGGTCATGTTAGACCTGGGAATGTAAGCAAGCCCTAAAACAAATAGCAACACACAACCAGGCAACTTTAATGTGGGGTTCTGGCCATAGAGGGCAACGAAAAAGCAGACTGTCTTGCGAAAGAAGGAGCTGGAACACCATATTATGGTCCGGAACCCTACTGTGGCCTTATGAAGAGCCACACCACTGAAGAACTAGACAAATAGGAAAATACCAACTGTCGTCCTACTGGAGAAACACTCCAGGACTAAGACAGGCGAAAAGGTTTATCACCATCTCTGCGAAAAGAGCAGAACAGCTCTTAGACACGAACAGAACACATATTAAAACTGTCACCGGACTGCTCACTGGACACTGCCCTGTAAAATACCACCTAAAGGCAAAGCAGAAGACGACCAATGCAGATTTTGCAATAATGCAACTGAATCCGCAGAACATTTACTCTGCCAATGTCCAACCCAACTCTGCAAAAGGCTCAAGTACCTTGAAGGAGTACAGCTATCACCTCAAGAAGTGAGTCAACTACCTTCCAAGAAAATTGCTTCATTTGGAAGAAGCCTCCCAACTAGCAAATATAGTTCCCAATCCTTTTTAAAATCTCACTGCCCCTGAAGTATAGTTCCTAGACCCACCCTGCCACTTAAAATGTTACTCTATAGGGAATAGTCACTTTGAAGTATATTTCGAGAGTGTTCGGTTATTGCCTACCTACCAAAAAAGTGGAAATTAAACACCCCGATTGCCACTGACATGTAATTTAAAGAAGTGGCTGGAACTACCAGAATCTTCCAATATGACACCATAAAAGATCAAAAACTTTATAGCAAATTTTTAAAGTAGCGGTCAGTAACAAGTGCTACCATAATGCCTCCAATAAGTTTTTGACACCTAGTTACTTCTAATTTATAGTAGCATTGAAAGTAGCAAAATGGTTACTGCTACCTTCCTAGGTCACTATAAAGTAGCCGAAGATTTTAAAGTTCCAAACGGGTAGGGTTGGCCTAATATATTATTGTCCCCGATACTTTGTGGAAGCATGTAGAACTATAAAGTATTTTTCGGATTAAACGGCCATATTTTTTTCATGACTTTTCAGACGAAGAGCCAAATGGCTCAAACATTTTGCGTTTTTAAGCTAAATATACCTAGACTAAAGCTTTTTTCCTTAGTTATGTTGTTATTTTTGACGGTGGACCAATATTTTAAAGTTTCACGCCAGTTTCAAGCAAATTATTATAATTTTTTTCATTACTACATGAGTTTCTATTGCAAATAACATAATAATTTGAAATGCTTTGAGAGGCGCTCGAAAATTTTGTCATATAAACCCACTATTTTATTCAGTAAAGTCGATTGCGTTTTGGAATTTACCTACAAAAGGCGTTAAAATCGCATGGTAAATAAGAAAAAAATAATAATGGCTTCCATAATTATCTTCCATCATGTCATTTATTTTTATGAAGTGTGAAATTGCATGAAGAGGCCGCAGCGAATAAAGTTTAACAGTTTAACGAAAGTTCCACATATCGGTGGAAAACACTTGGCTGCCACGAACCCGCGACTAGGCAGCTTCGTAACAGATAAGTCGCATTCACCAGTAGGCTACTTTATAGTAACACATCATAGTAACTCTTTTAGTGGCAAAAACTACCCAAGACACTACCCGGCTACTCAAAATCTTTCCCCATTTCGGTCGCAGTTACTTAGCAGCTACGAATATACGACGTAGCCGCCGATGGTCACCGCCCACTTTGTAGTGGCTTTGATAGTAGCAGTTACGTATCTGCCACCATAAATGCTAGTTGGGCTACGTCTCTTGGACACAAATTAATTTGTAGAGTAATGCACAAAATATCTGTAAAGGTAGCAGTGTCGGGCGACTGAAACTAGCCGAAACGACTCCCTAGCAATTTACAATCTACCTTACCTTAGCTCAAGCATACTAGAAATTCAAAGATTAGAAATTTATGTGGAGGGAGTAAGGCGCTGCGCGTCGGCTTCATGTCAAATTTTTAGGGGAACATTGGAGAACCCTGTTGCGTTGCAGCACTCGCAATGGATGCAGGGCGAACTATACAAAATTGCGATATATTTCGGAGTGCTGTGAACCGTGCTCAATGGTGTAACATAGGAAGTTTATAGTCTTGTCATTCTAGTATTTTCGCCTTACCATAAAATAAAATTCCATAACAAAAATGGGTGTGGCAGCTTATAAAAATACTCACTAGTAGTGTGATTTTTATTTGTAACATTATGAAGAATTTTCATGCATCCGTCAGAGCTCTGATTCTGATTGATCTGAAAGTGGCAGCTGTATATCGCCGGCCATCGCATGACAGATTCATGAAAATTCACTTTTTGGTGATATTTAGATATTTTATGTAAAAACACCCACCGAAAAAAATCCTGGCTACGACCCTGGTTCCTAATAATACCAGGAAAAGTCAATCATCGATTTGGAACCAATTCGGAGTGTTTTGCAGAGAACGGAAATTTGATTTGGACACGATAGTAAATGGCTAATAAAAAACAATGACAATCCGGATATCTGTCCAGTAAGATTATACCACAAAATTTTAACACACAGACCAACCCATATTTCAACTGATAGATTTTTTTTAACTCCCAACCCATTTTGGAAAACTTATGGATCAAAAGGATGGTACAAGAATATTCCTGTAGGAATCAATGAAATTCTGAAGTGGACGAAAATTTCGGCTGAAAAAATTGGATTGGACATCAACAATAAGAAAATCACCAACCATTCCCATCGCTCAAGCGCAATATCAAATTTGGCCAAAGCTGGTGTTAACGAACAGGAGCTAATTAAGATTACTGTAAAACCGTATCTACAACTTAACAATGGTTATCACTAGAATCTTGTAACAAACCTTCGAGAAAAATCTTCATATATTGAATCAACTACGCTGCCAAAATCAACAACTCCTTTGCAGTCAGTTTTGGAAACCTCTACAAGGCAATCTACATCCGTTATAGAGTCAACATCTAAAGGGCAAATTGTATACAGTAATTGTGTTTTTAATAATCGTTCGTTTTAAAAGTGTTATTTTCTTAATATAATTTGATATTTATTGTTTCTTCTTCTGTTCATTTTTCAATAAAGTTTCTAATTTGTTTTGATTGACATTTTTTTTTATTTATGAAATTGTTTTACCAAATACCATGAGTGCTCAGATTTTGAGCAGGATGCTTGGTCTTTCATACTGGATTTCTGGTAATTTACCTCAACCTGTTTTGCAAAATCACTCGAGCTTCGCTCTCGTGATTTTGTTGACACAGGTTTCGTTAAATTTCCGAAATCAAGTGTTCGAAAAATCGAACGCGAAAAAAAATCCGGCTAAATCTGAGCACTTAGTATTACTAGTGAAAAAATGTGTGGCAGGACCCGTCGGCAATTTTTCCGACTTTTTCTCCAGAAAATGTTTTGACAAGCATCTATCAATTAAAATAATTTAAATGTCACTCTCTTTTATATTCTTGGCTCAGCAAATTATCTTACTGAACATCCCTTATGTATCTAATTTTTCCTATGGAAAAATTTGAGTACTCAGCGACGCTCCTGGAGCTGGAAATTATTTTAAAATTAAAAAAGAGAAAAAGAGACTTAAGATTATTATTAAATTTGAATTTATTTTTTGCTCATACTGCATAGTGTGGGTACAAAAATTCGCCGTAAAAATTAAAATTCAGAACTAAAATCACAAAATTAGATAAGGTAAATAATGCATTTTGCTAGCCACTAGCAAACATAGACTATAAAACCAACTGCAATGTTACGTCATCATTGATACCAAGTGTATTCTTATGAGATTTGCTAGTGTCATCATAATTACGAAACATTATTATACGTGCTCTGAACAAACTATACGAAAATATAGGATGTCCAATGGAAATTTGATGCATTTTAACCTTCTAGAACTCGAAAATAGGTCAGGATATAAAGATGCGTTTTTTTGCAGCTCATTTTCACATTTTCGTAAGTTTTATTACATGTTATTGTAGTAGTAGTCATACATTCTGACAGTCAGGCCGCCTTAAAAGCAGTCAGTGCACACAAGGTCAGATCTAGGCTTAAAGACTGCATAAGTGCCGTTGAAGAGGTCGGTCGTAACAATAAGCTCATTATTGCATGGGTTCCGGGACTTGAAGACCATCAAGGCAACGAAGAAGTCGACAAAATTGCAAAATGGGGCGCAAGTAAGGTTACGTTGGGACCTGAGCCATACTGCGGGATAGAGGGTAGATTCTTCAAAACAGCAGTTAAAAGCTGGATGGATAAACAATCTCTAAACTGGTGGTTACAAACACCGGAGTAACTACAGGCCAAACAGTTCGTAAAACATGGCTCCCCAAAATTCACGGCAGATCTACGTAAGAGGAGTCGCAAGACTATAAGAATACTAGTGGGTCAGCTCGTCAGCTGACCCACTAGTATTCTTATCGGCACTGTAGAATGAACAGACACATGGAAAAAATTGGCATGGCAGATAATAGCCGTTGCAGGTTCTGTCAGGAGGAGGAGGAAACTGCAAAACACGTGTGGTGCGAGTGTGAGGCTCTCTACAGGCTCAAGTATGCAAGGCTAGGAGATACCAAACCAACCAGGACCTACAAGGTACATGGAGGAGCCGGTACTTTATTTGTGGAGTCTGATTTTGGAAGACCAGACTGGATGAGGCCCTCTAGGCATGGTTCGGAGGGCTACAATAAACCGGCATAGGTTGCAGTTGCAGAGGCGGGTACCAGCGCCTACTCCCTTCAATTCTATTCTACATGCTATTGAAATTATAATAGTTATACAGGCTATTTCAAAATATTATACAAGTAAATTTTTTTAAATGGAACACCCTATATAATTTTATTTTTGGATTCTACTTAAAATTCTAATGTTATTTGATATAAGGTAGGTTCACATAATATGCCCATCCTAAGGAAAATGGTCCCTTATGGCCACACAATAAGATTTTTCTTAATTTGCAAATAATATTGTTTGGGATAAAGTTTATCTAGTTAAAAATAGATTAATGCCTATACAGTCGGATTTGTACATTTTATTTTAAAACAATAACACTGGGCCACATTACCATCCTAGGCCGGTAATATACCCCAGGCAGGATTGCTAATATGGGAACGTCAGCTGGTACTAGACCGAACACGAGACAACTCAGATTTAGGCGAAAATGGGGACTCGGGGGGTTTCGGGGTCGGGAAAAACGAATTTTGACATAAAAAATTGTGACCCCTAGGGGAGATGCTCCGCAAAAAAAATCGATTTTATCGGTGGAAATCGACGAAAGTCTGTGTGGTAGTTCGGACGGGTATCGTTTAAACGGATTTTTTTTTGGTCTAAGTTTCTAGTAATAGCAACTGCGAATCCAATTTTCACGTTCATTTTAATAAATAAATTTCTACATATGAAAAAATTTACCTCTTCTAAGTAATTGTTTTATAAATTTGTTCTGAAACATAAAAGAAATGCTTGGCGATTGTTTTGAAAAACTGCAGTGCAGCAGTATGAAAAAAAAAATAGAACGAAACACGGCCGATAATTGCGTTTTTTGTATTAAGCAGTAATTTTAATAAAGTAAAATTAAAACACTTTGTAAGTAAAGATTTACTTTTTAGACAGCATGAATAAAGAGATTCGGATTGAAGCTTTAACTAGGACAAAAGGAAAAGTAAGAAGGGGCAGAAAAGGAGAGAGAAAAAAGAAAAAGACTTTTTCAACAAAGGGCCGAAGGTTGCTTAAAAATCTACCAATTATTTGACTTGAAAAAAATTAAGACTATTCGAGATACATTTCAGGAAGGGATTTCAAGTAAAGTTTTAAGTGTGAATAAACATGAGGACCATGAGGACGCTGAGGAAGAGTAACAAGACTTAGAAGAAACAACTGAAAAACAAGTTCCTTCCACTAGTTGTAATGAAGGTGATATTGCTGCTGCTTGCACCAAGGCTACAGATAAGGACAGTACGGTAACAAACGAACAAGAAACTGAAACTGAAAATTCATTCCATTTTACAAAACCTAATGATAAAGAATTGGAATTATTTTTAAAGGGTCATCCGGTTCAATCAACATCATATTATGGCGATTCTAAAAAGTATAATACGAATTTATTATACTATAGGAAATCGGGTTCTAAAAGAACATGGATTAGTTACCAGAAATGTAGTAGTGCCAGTGGTCTAAATTATTCTATAAAGCACGTATACACGAGATTAGATGAGACATCACCTAAGTACCGAATCCTACTTACTTTATAGCAAGAAAAAAGATATATACATTGTCTATTTCTAACTGCGGCTTCCGAAAGAAGACAAAAAATTGAAGAAAATAAGCAAGTGTTATATAGAATTATTGAAACAATAAAATTAATAGGTAAAAGGGGTTTAAGTTACAGAGCAGATACTAAAAATGAGTCAGCTTTTACTTTTTTAAAACAATATATTGATCATGGTACTTTTCTAGGAATTATTTTTTTTCCTTCGAAATTTGATCCTCTGTTGCGCACACATATTGAGAAATGTGCCAAAAAGAGTCAACAACTTCGTAATAATTACACTCGAGCTAAGAATTTAAAAAATATAGGTAGGGGTAATTTTGTGACATTTTTATCAAATAATACTTTACTACTTAAGAGGGCTATCAAAACTTATCAAATTGAAAATTGCTGAACAGGTGAAAAGTGCTAGAATCTACTCACTACAAATTGACACAACACAAGACATAAATGTTGTAGAGCAGTGTTCTATTATATGTAGATATGTAGCTGAAAATAAAGTTAACGAGCGATTAATTGGGATGATTAACTGCACTTCTAGTAAAGGTAAAGATCTTTATGAAACTGTTGCGAATTGTCTAAAAGAACTGGGTTTAGAAATATCAGATTGTGTCGGAAATTCTACGGATGGGGCTGCTAATATGCAAGGCCAATATAATGGATTTACGGCATGGCTCTCTAAGGACTCACCGGGTCAAATCCACGTTTGGTGCTATGCACATGTTTTAAACTTAGTTTTGTCCAATATTACTAACCTTGCGGTTCCTGCAATTTCCTTGTTTGGATTAATAAATAAAATAAATATGAAAGCACGAGGAGAGGGTCAGTACATCCATTTGACGTCCAGGACGATTTTCAGGCCCCGTTCGGCCCTGAGGTTACCTATGCGGTGGGGATTTTAACACTATAGGTTACCATACACGATGCAAAAGAAAGACTGTTTTATCTGCTAGAACAGCTGTGCCCGACGAAAGGTTGATAACAATCGTCCCGGCTGGGGTAATAAGTAGGTGTATAATAATTATTGTCAGACGACAAGAAATATTAAGTTTGTTCAAGCATCGAGTTCAAACGGTTTCAAACCATCCGGAGTTTGCGCATAACGATATAAGCGTCGCTTATATCGCTATGCGCAAACTCCGGATGGTTTGAAACCGTTTGAAATCGTTGCTAGAACAAACCTAGTGTCATTTCTGTAGTGCTCGATTGTTTTCTTTTTTGCCACGCCTCGCCGTCATGGCCAACTAATAACAAAATTTTAAAGTTGCAAGCATTTTTACAATAGAAAAATGTTAAATTGCCAATATTTCAAAAACTACAAGTCCTTCGAATAAACAACCTTACCCAAAGTCGCCCTTATTTATAATGCTAAATAAGATAAGAATAGGGGTTTCCATTTGGAAAAAAAATTACAACGATTTTTTCATTCACAATTTTAATGTTAGTTTTTGATCAACCAGTCTTTATTTACTATAAAAATGCCAACACAGACTATTAAGTAGATCTCCTTCTACAAGGAGACCAACTTCCATTAAATAATAAAGATTTTCAATAGGAGAAATTGATAGTTATGTTTAGACCTGCAAACGTCATTTTTGACATAAAATTCATAATTATGTCAAAAACGGTTAGACCTAGGTATATACTTTATTACTAAGTTATAAAAACTTGTATACAAAGTTTCCTAAACTAAAAGTTTACAAAATATGCCCTAACTTCCTTAAAAATTCACAAAATTATTAAGTTTTTTTCATTGTTATTTTATAAAAGGACAAACAACAAAAGAACAGGTCTACTGGAGACTAATTAAAAAATAAAAACAAAACACACAAAATAAGAATATAGTATTACCTATAGAACAGAGCACTTGGAAAAGGTTAAAATGAATCACCAAAATATTCTTCTAGGCTATAATATGCTTTCGGCAACAAAAGTTGTTTAAGCTTTCTTTTAAATGTTTTTAGATCGTGAATATTTCGAATACTGAGGGGAATATGATTGTAGATTTTCCGACTGAGATATATCAGTGAGTTCCTGGTAAGAGAGGTAGTAGGAATTGGCAGACGAAAGTCGTTTATCTGACGGTTAACATATCTCCCATCAGAAGTTGGTCTACCACACGTGTATACAAGAACAGCAGTTTCCAAGATAAACAGGGAAAAAAGAGTAAGGATTCTTTCTGAGACAAACAAAGGCTTACATGGTGCTCTCAAATCAGAGAAACAAAGATACCTAACAGCCTTTTTTTGGATTAAAAACATAATATTCATTAAACCTTTGTTACATAAACCCCAAAATGGTAGACCATATCTGATATGAGACTCTACTAGAGCGAAGTACACAGAACGTGCAACAAGCTTCCCTAGTTTACATTTTGTGACCCTAACCGCAAAGCAGCCTGAAGACAACCGAGATGCAAGGTTAAGGATATGTTCTTCGAACTTCAGTATTCCATCAATGGTAATTCCCAGAAACTTACAACTATCTTTATTCTGCAAAGGAGTATTCTCATCAAACATAAGGCCCTGCACATTACATCTAAAGCCCAAAACAACAGTTTTTCCCGTATTAAACACAAGTTTGTTTGATGCACACCACTTCTTTACCTTTGGCAGATCTTCAACAACATGACTCCTCAAAAGTACCGGGTCCCTGTGATGCCAAGATATAGTGGTATCATCCGCAAATAATAACATCTGGCCATGAACGTTGAGGTAACTGATGTCATTAACATACAAGAGAAACAAAATGGGTCCCAACACTGACCCTTGTGGGACTCCATATTTGAGGGTTCTGGACCTTGATGAAATTCCAGCAACCACAACTCTCTGACTGCGCTGTACTAGACAGGATTCCAGCCACTATAAGGCAACACCTCTCAAACCATACACACTTAGCTTGGTCGACGCAATCAAATGCCCTGGAGAGGTCGCAAAACATCGCCGCCCCTGTCTCCCCCGCATTTATAGACATATACACCCCCTCCAAGAACTTAAAAATTGCATTGTGAGTACCTTTGCCGGCCTGAAATCCAAATTGATTATCACATAGAATTCTATTCTGAGACGAAAATGCTAAAAAAAATTTCTTTGCCAGTCTCTCAAGTACCTTGGAAAGGGTAGACAAGATAGAAATCGGGCGAAAGTTACAAGGTCGATCCAAGTCGCCACCCTTATGAAGAGGAACAATCATTGCTTACTTCAAGCAAGTAGGAAACCTGCCAGTCTGCCATGAACTGTTTATGGCGAAGACCAACGCATTTAAAGCGCAATCTGGTAAGGACAATATTAATCTTACAGATATTCCATCAGATCCAGCAGACCTAGGATTCTTTATACCTGCAATAACCTCCAATATCTCAGAGCTGTTCACAGGGTCGAAAAAGAAAGAATTGGGAACTGAAACCTTCTGAAGATAACTAACGGGGTCTGTATCACCAGAAGTACCCCTCTGCAACTCCTCAACTACTTATCAAAAATAGTCATTCAGTGCATTCACTTCCAACTCAGGTTTGGCAATGCAGCGACTACGGACAGATTGCCTAAATTCATTCACTATTGAGCAATCTTTCCGCTGTCTATTAGTTGAGGAATTTAAACGATCTCGATAATAGGATTCCTTAGCAACTTTTATCGTTTTTCTATATATTTTCTTAAAATTTTGAGTATATGAGTGTATGTTATTATTACTTGTATACTTACATAATTTAGTAAAAAATCTAAGATTTTTTGCCGATGTTCGCAAACCATGGCTTACGTTTTTTAGTTTTTAGTACTTTAATAGGAAAACATTGATTAATCTTGTCAGATATTATATTATAAAATAAGGTGAATGGCGCCGATGCAGTGTGAATTGCACTCCAAAAAACTGATGCAACTGACTCAGTAAATGCCTCAAAGTTTGCTCTGCTAAATATCATTCCTGGATAACACTTTGATGATGACAAAATATTATAAGGTATGTGGGCGACATTAGCTTCATGGTCAGAAATACCAGATGTTAGGACAGAGCATATAACATCATTTAAGTTAGAACATAAGTAGTCTATTGCAGTCGCCGAAGAAGAAGTTATTCTTGTAGGAGTATGAACATGCATCATAAGGCCATAAGATTCAAATATGTTTACAAGTCTAGTATATTGTGGTAAGCCAACATTAGAGTGGCCAATATTACAGTCACCTTCCAATATGACTTTTGAATTCATAGACAGCTGATATAAAGAGAATCCAACCTATCCAGGAACTCACTGACATTACCAGTAGGAGGCCTGTAAACGCAAAGGATGTATAAATTATATAGTTCCCACAAAAACACACTGAAAATTCAAAAACTCTCTCCAAAAGGAAACCATCAAATTTATTAGTCTTACAGAAGGAAGACTCAAGTGATTGTTTAACCAAAATAGCAGTTCCTCCATATATTGAATGCAGTCTACAAACAATTGAAATAGGAAAATACTCGGGTACCAAAAAACATTCAGTTGGCCTTATCCAGTGCTCAGTCAACAATACAATGTCCGGGAAATCACAAGCAGCAAGAAGAAGATGAAGCTCATTTATCTTATTTCTTAAAGACTGTATATTTAACAAAAATACACTTAATCCTTTTGTTTTATTAACGATATTATTATTACCATCATTATTACTTTGATAAAAATAAGCCTCAACTTCCTCAGTCCTATCTATAAAGAAGACTCAATATCACTATTAGTATCAGGAGTCAAAACAATGTGATCTGGAGGTTTAAATTGTTCTAAATCTACTAATCTACTAAATCCGATTTGTCTTATTTCTTAAAAACTGTATATTTAACAAAAATACACTTCATCCTTTTGTTTTATTAACGTTATTATTATTATCATCATTATTATTTTGATAAAAATAAGCCTCAACTTCCTCAGTCCCATCTATAAAGAAGATTCAATATCACTATTAGTATCAGGAGTCAAAACAATGTCATCTGGAGGTTTAAATTGGTCTAAATCTACTAAATCCTATGAGAAGTCTTGTGACAAACCCTCCCCAACGGAAATAGGTTCCGATAAATTTACATCAGGCAGGAGGAGTCCGCGCAATGCATTTGATGGAAGTGGGTAGTTTTTTGAAAACGATGATATCCTTGGATGCCAAGTGTCCTCTCTGCCCAGAAGCCTTACTATTCTCTCATCAAAAGATAACGTCCTGGGAACAAAACATTCAGTAGTATTATTCACATACTCAGTACATATGAAATGTACGAGATTCCTCTTTGATAAGTTGATATCATCAGATCGACGTAACCCTGATATTCCGTTCAATCCAAACTGATCAGGAGATATAAATACGGAGTTCTTATTCAGAGAATGCAGGCCTTTTTTAATTTGAAGGTTGTAGTCGTAAGTATAATGACTAGCCTATATAACGGCGCCGAATGACATGCTCCAACAATTAACAAATTTGTGTTAACGTACTGGGATATAAGGGACTCCAGAGATTCAATGGACACGTCATCTCCTTCAGCACTGCGGTAGTCCATAAATAGAAGCACTAAGTCACTGCTGGTGAAGGTTTTTGTAAGAAGGTGTCCCTTTTCTGCTATGTCATTAAATTTGACTGGATTATAAAAGGACTGGCAATTTATATCCAACCTGCATTTTGCTTCGGACTTCAGAAACCAAGGAATATTTTTTACATCTTTGTTACTACCCAGTATTAAAATTCGTCTAGGTAAGCAAGTTGCACAGCTTACCAATGGCTACAGAACTTGGCAGATCTGGAAACCCTGAAGTTTTATCTATGGTTTTGCGGCGAGGCATACAGGTAACCATTGTTTGCACTCCACAATGCTTAGTTATCACATTCTTTGTATGAGGAGTTATTTGTACCGTTGACTCAATCTCAGCCATATTCAATTCCAAAGCAAGTGATGGAACAGTCTCATCTTCAGTTTGAACTTCTGCTTCCCTACATTGAGCTTCATAAGTTTGAGTTGACATGGTTGTTACATCACAATTTGATACAGATATGTCATTTGTCTGACTGCATTGAGACTTTTTAAGGACGTTTGTTTGCGTCCATTTTTCAGATGTAGAAAACAGTGTTTGTGTTTCATTTTCACTAAACTCTCTGTTAGTAAATTCCATTAACTGAAGATTAATCTCCTCCATCTGAGTCCTTAAATTGATCATCTGGTCTTCATATTTCTTCACCTGATATATCAGCTCACTTTCCATATCAGAATAGTTTTCTTGACTGGCCTGGGAATTTCTTTTCAGTCGGGCAATGTGTTAATTTTTTTGGCGTAGCTCAGCTTTTAACTCGTTGACTAGAATCGTTAATGTTTGAATTGTTTCATTTTCGTGGCTTTCTGAGTTTTCTCGACAGGTAGCTGAACAGTAAACAAAATTATCAGATACCACAGTATAGCCTTTCAAGCGTTTCATACAACTTGGATGAAAAATATTTTTGCATACTAAACAGATCCAGTTGTTATTACATTAGCCATTATTTTTTTAACTTAAATTTTACTCCAGAACTCCAAGTGCAATATAAAAATGGTTAAGGGCATCTAACATTCATTAACACACACAATGATGTAAACATTACAAATACCCAGATAACAAAATAAGAAATATATCTAGGTCCTGACCTGTTCTGTTTAAATGAAGGAATTACCTAAAATCAGTTAAAACATATAGGCATTCTGTCACTGAATAGCATAAATAAATACATCAAAAATAAATGCCTTAAATAGTCCCTAAAATCAACTATAGCTCATCTAATCTGGTGAGGAATGCTGTTTATTTTAAAGGATCCCAAGTTCAAACAACAATAGGAATTCCATCAATTGTTGTAAATTATAAATAAAGTCCGCAATAGAGATGTGGAAAATTGGCGACTTACTGGGACATACTATCGCTTTCTGCTTTTCATAGTTTTCTTCACTGCACTTTTCTCTAGTCACCGGTATAAAAATTTACTAAGTTAATACATTTTAGCACCCAAAAATCAGAAAAATAACGGAGCTGTCGCTAAAGCGTGTTTATCGTGTTTATGTGTTTTACAAATTTTCTGAGGGATTCAAAAATGCCTTAATATACATGGTATTCTATTTAAAATAAGGACCTTGATACTTGTCCACGCAAATACGAACACCCTCTATATATAAAAATATAATATTTTAAAAATCTAAGTAAACCCAAACAACTTTTGAAATAAACTTATTTTGGTACACCCTGTAGATTCTGAGATAACGTGTCAACCCATAATAAACGGGTCACCCTGTACTTATATGTTGTTTTGACTGTATTACTACCGCATGTAATAAAACTTATGACAATATGAAAACCGCACCCTTTTAGCTTAATTCGTTTTCGAGTTATTAAAGATTAAAATGCATCAGAATACCGTTGGACGCCTTGTATTACTAGAAAAAGCCCACAACTCGGCCGTATTTATTTATGCAACGATATAGCTACCATTTTCGAAACTCGCAAAAGAAATTTCCGCGAATGAACCTCAGCACGGGCCGACCGACGCCGACGGCCGAGGTTACCACGTCTAATTGTATTTTATTAAACCTGAAATGCTACTGTGTTTTATTATTCCATATATTTTTTTTAATGAAAGGTGGTTTATAAACTTTGTTGTAAGTAAAATCCCGCCCCCTAGTTTCCGCCGCCCCGTGCGAGTGCATGTGCTGCACTTCCGTCAGGAACGGCCCTGGGCCCCTGGGAGTATTTGTTTCTAAGTAATTGGGTTCAACAAATAGCATCCGCGCAAGTGGGAAAATTCTTGTTTTTCACGCGGATTTTTAAAACAACTAACACTTATCCTATTTATTTAACCAAATTGCTTAAAAACTCAAATTTCCAGGAACAAGTAGATGCACTAGGGATATTAATTCTGAAATATCAGAGTGTTTCGTAATTCTAAAACCGTTATTATTTTGGAAAACCGTTGTTTTAATACATGATAATATACAAAAAATATGCAGAATTTAATAGAGAATTCAAATTATGTTATATTACCTTCAAAAAACCAAAGTTGACATGTACCTTGTTTTCTTGAAACACCATGTATTCATTAAAACAAAGGTATATGTAAAAGCAGATGAAATCAAACAACTTTTCTTCGCCATATTTTTTTTCTAATTTCAAAAATAATAGGGTATTTTCATTTAAAGCGTTATCCAGGTCACCCTATACAGGGTGTTCCAAGGAGGAGCAAACAGGACTTAATTTTTGACCTTTCCTGTATTTTTAAAACAAACCATGCCAAGCCATTCGATGTATTTTTTTCTGCTAAATTTCAAAATTGAACCAAAAAAACATTTGAATCAAAAACAAAAGACTTACGCCATGGACGAACTGTTTTTAAATGGAACACCCTTACTTACTACATTTTTGAATTCTCTATATAAATCTAAACACATTTCGTGTATAATATAATATCCTATACCTTCTTTAGCTGTTTACGAAATATTGACAATTGAAAGTCGGGCATTTTAACACTTTGACAGGCTTGCACATTCCTATCTTAGGTTTTCATAAGCTATGGAATGACAGTAACTTCGAATTTAATCCGCGGGTAAATTAAAATTAAACCTCCGGTTAAATTCAAAGTTACTGTCATTCGACAGCTTATGAAAACCTAAGATAGGAATGTGAAAGCCTGTCAAAGTGTCAAAATGCCCGACTTTCAGTGGCCAATATTTCGTAAATAGCTAAATATAGGTAGAGGATATTATACACGGAATGTATTAAGATTTCTCTAGAGAGTCCAAAAAGTAATAATAACGGTGTGCTCCATTTAAAATCAGTCCATCCATGGCGTAAGTCTTTTGCTTTTGATTCACATGTTTTTGGTTCAATTTCTGAATTTAGCAGAAAAAAATACATCGAATGGCTATTTTGGTTTATTTTAAAAATACAGGGAAGGTAAAAAATAAGCCCCTGTTCAGGCCTCGTTGGAACACCCTGTACAGGGTGATCAGTATACAGGGAAAAACAAAAAGTTATTTTTTTTTCAATGGATCACCCTATCTATATATGAATTTATTTTTCGATTCCTCGTAAAATTCTAAGCATATTTTATGTATGATGTTATACCTCTAGAGTTAGTAGTTTAACAGTTATAAACAGTTCAAAATCGGTACTTTGGCTATTTTTCATCTTGGTAGAAAGAAGGCCATTAAAAATGGAGTAAAATTAATTTCATATTCCTATCTTAACTTTCCAAGAGCTATATGATAGTGCTAACTGATGGTACCTACGGAGGTACCAGATTTGGTACTCATGGTACCGCCTGCCACTTAGTACCGCCAGATAGCTCCTTAAAAGTTAAGATAGGAATGTGAAATTAATTTCACTCCATCTCTAATGATCTTCTTGCTACCAAGGTGAAAATTAGCCATAGTACCGGTTTTCAACTATTTATAGCTGTGAAACTACTAACTCTAGAGGTATAACATCATACATAAAATATGCTTAGAATTTTACGAGGAATCGAAAAATAATTTCATATATAGGGTGATCCATTGAAAAAAAAATAACTTTTTGTTTTTCTCTGTATACTGATCATTTTTCCAATATTTTTTACACGCAGAAAAAAAAGTATTTTTCAGTACCTACATAACCATACTTTGAATTTTTTCGGGACACTTAAAATAAAAAAGTTAAAGGGGGGCGACATTATAGGGGATCACCGTGTACATTACCTGTGCATTTTTTTTGTATACAGCGTCTGCCCAGATTTGGTTACCAAATGAGACTCTTTTTTTTTAATTTTACGAGAAAAAGATATTATCGATAAAAAGTTTTGCTTTTTGCGGCAAACAGCATTGCTGATATGATCGGGTGGGATTTCTTCACATGCTTGTCATATCCTGTTTTTGCTTGAACTTGATTTTGAGGTAAGTATATCTTTGAAAAGAATTTCATTAATTCGTCCCCAAACGAAGAAATCAAGAGGTGTGAGGTCGGGGAACCTCGGCGGCCAATCTAAGAAAAATGCCACCTAATCCACTTTCCTCTAAGATGGAAGTTTAGCCAGGCTCTTACTGCTGCCGAGAAATGGCAAGGGGCACCATATAATTGAAATATTAGATCTTGCCTTACATTCAGGGGCAACTCTCTAATATTTGAAAAGTCATTTTGCAAACAATTTAGAACGATTTGTCCATTATTGTTATTATCGAAAACAATTGGTCTTAACATTTTGCTACCAAAAACACCATACCAAACATTTATTTAGTTTTTGATCCACATGGCTCCGACATTCTACCACCCAGTTAGGATTAACTGTGGTCCAAAGCGCCTAATTTTACGATGAAAAAATTCCGTAAGTGGTAAACGTCGCTTCTTTGGAAAACTCACATAACCGTGGGCAAGGTTATGAAAACAATCCGGTCTTGTTCACCAAATTTTTGTAGGTTTCAACTGGCTGTGGCCCAAGACAATGTTGAAAACAGTGAGGAAGATGAGCTCGATGTATTGCTTCATGTTACATGAGAACCCAAGAAAGCCTTGTACAATGATCCCATGATCTAGGTTACTCAACTAAATTTTTCCTAACGGTTTTGATGAAACCCAAATACCAGCCTTTTGGACCAAAATTTATTAGAGGTTGTTTTCTGGGGACATGGATAAACCATTGATTGTTGTCACTGGGATAATGTGGTATTACGAATTTCGGATTTTAAATTTTGTTTTTCGACGAAGCGACGTTTACCACTAACGGAATTTTTCCATCGCAAATTTCGAGATTTAGGAGTATAACTAACCTTAACTGGGTGGTACAATGTCGGAGTCAAGTGTATCAAATAGTAAATGTTTGGTGAGTTGTTTGGGGGAACAAAATTATTTTTTTCGATAATAACATTAATGGACAAACCTTTCTATTTTTTTTTGCGAAATGATTTTGCAGATATTATTGAAACATTGCTCCTGAATGTAAGGCAAGATTTAATATTTCTCTTAGATTGTACCCCTAGTCATTTCTCGCCAGCAGTATGAGCCTGGACTAACTTCAAATCTAGATGAAAATGGATTAAGCGGGCTTCGCATGAAGATGGCATTTTTTCGGATTGGCCGCCGATCACACGCCCTGTATAACATATCTTTTGTTTTCAATGCCAGTCTTACTTTTAGAACAAGCAAAACTTTTTATCAAGAATAACTTTTTCTCATAAAATCAAAAATATAAAATTTTCCCATTTGGTAACCAAATCTGGGCAGACGTTGTATATTACCCCAGCGGCAAGTTAATTTTATGAAATATATTAAAATATCAAAATCGGACTGTATTTTTTGTATAATATAACATTTAGGAAAAAAGATTTTTATTTTAACTTTTCCTTAATCTTGCCATTTAACAAAACGCTATATATAATACTCTACCTTGTATTGTAGTATATGCAGGTTACCTAGCATATCTAGGACAAACATAAACTATTTCATTGTGTTTTTTATTGTGACTAATAAGCCAGATGTTTAAATTAGATTATAGGTCAAGGTAGTTCCGATATTTGGTGTATCATTATTTTATACGAAAATGACACGTTACGGTGTACAATTATTATAGTTGCTGTGGCAACCAACTTTCGTTTTTTTCTACACTCATTTTTACTTTATATCTATATATATACAAAGATAACCGAAATAAAGTTATTTTTCAATTTTACGTGTTATTTATCATCTCTTTTGATAGATTTCAATGCCAATTCAATAGTAAAGTCGATTATAATACCACTAGTGGTAAAATTTTACCGATACAATTTTTGGTTTAATACGAAAGTTTTTGCTTGGAAATTTCGCAAGTGGCATTAATTTTACAAAATCACGAGCCATCAGGCGAGTGGTTTAGAATTAATGCTACGAGCGAAATTACCTAAAAGCAAAAAACTTGAGTAAAAAAATCATAATTTTTTCAAGGAAAATTTTATCACGAGTGGTTTCGGCAAGACTAATTCACGAATATTTTGAAACACACTGTATGCTACATACCTACTGGAGTAGTCTTTTTCAATTTTGGTACCATAAAGAAGCCTTTTCGATGCGCAAAGTAGTGTTCAGCTCTTTTCGACACTACTTTTGTTGACTGGTTGCTATGATATTAACAAAATTGTTCAATGTCAATGCTCGCTAGCAAAAATTTCGACACCGTTTTGAATGGGATTCCTAATAATACAGAGGTCAAAAGTGACAAGATGGCCGTCCAACTTTTGATCGCGACTTGAATAAATTAATGTTTTCATTAAAAAACGTGCAAAATAGAAAAAATATTATAAAATACACGTTTTAAAAGACATTTAGCGCACTCGCACGTTAGGAAACTCCCCGCAAGCGGGTCGTTTCCTAATTTCGTGCTCGTGCGATAAAATATGGTCTTCTAAAACTAGTATATCTTAATATACTATTTTAACAAAATGTTGGATATTTTTCAATGATTCCTGTCCAATACGAGTGTTATTGCCGTTTTGCATCATTTTTCAGACTGAAATTAACTGACAACTACTTGACAAGTCAAATCAAAATAATTTTAATACTGGGCGTTGCTATGAAAACAATAGTAATTTTTTCGAGTGGTTTATTCACTTGCGTAGTGGTTTTATCGCTCTAAAGTGATAAAATCACCTGTTTTGAGAGATCTGATTGGTCTAGAAAGTAATGAGTGGTATTGTCGGAATTATACCCATTTGTAATGACGTCATTTGTGTCTATCTTTGTTAAATATATTCCAAACGGGCGGCAGGCGGTGACAACAAACTTTTGAAAAACATTAGTGTCCGATGATTCATATATTATATCACGAGAACTATGAATTTAATCGATTAAACTACGTTCAATATTTTGAGCATGGTTTTTCTGGAAAATGTTGAATGCAAAATAATTTAATAAAAACCCGAGACGGCGAAGCGGTCGAGGTTCTTTATTTATAAATTATTTTGCATGAAACTATTTGCCAAAAAGAAAAATCATGCGAGAAATATTGTGTTAATATTGTCCGTGTCTCTCATCTTGTTAATCATATCCAGGTACAGGTAAAGAAGAGCTTATTAAAAAATTCGCAACATAGAAATTATGGTTAATCTCATTAAAAAATAAAAAACAAATAAAATAGCAGATGAATTTTGCACCTATATGTTATCTTTCTTCTCATGTCCAGCTTCATCTACATTTAATGAGCGGATTTTTTCTTCATGTGGATTATTATGGACAAAGCTTCGCAATAGATTAGGTGCAGGTAAAGCTGCAAACTTGGTAAAAATCTATAGGCATTTAAGAACCAAGGGTAAGGAATGTAAAGGTGACGAAAGTACAGATTCCGATTGTACTGATGAATGATTATATTATTAAATATGTTGCTTAACTAAAAAAAAAGAATTGTTTATTTTTGATTTCCTTGTATACCATATACATACATACATATTAAAAAGTGTTTTGTTTACGTAGTTTTATTTTTTGATGACTAAAACTAAATGATAACATTAATTTGACCCTGTACCTATATTTGAATTATGTATGTTTCTTTGGCGAGTAGTACACTTCATGTTATATATGTCAATTTTTGTTTTGTTCAGAAATAAATATGCCTGTTATTCATTCAATTGAAAATTTGTCATTTAAAAAAAAGCGTGTGTTCTATGTGCGCATATCAGAAGTGAAATTTCTTAAACTTAAACGCACTAGCCTCGGATTTGGTTAAAAAGTGTTTTTTTTTTAAATATATCACTCAATTAACAAAAAGGGAAGGCCTAAATAAAAAAAACTATTCTTCATAAAAGTTTCGCTTATGTCTTGACAAGGTAATAGAGTAAACCCCATATTTTTTTATCTTATAAACTAACAAATATATCAAAATAATGAGGAGTGACGTTAATAGTTATGACACAAACGGTGTCGTCGGTCTGGCAGACCGGAATGTAATAATATTCATGTTATAGGTGTAATATAATACAAAATACTGTGTATATTTTATTTGAAACTAATATTACACAAATTGGGTGTCAAAATAAACATATTAAATAAAACAAAGTTGTCAAGTAATAAACTAATAATACCTAAACTAGAAATAATGAAATCATTAAAAATAACAAAACTTTAAATCTACAAATACATTATTTATTGTATAATAAAATAATATTTATTATTATTCCTGGATATTGCGAGATTCGTAGCAATTAGCACATGTAACGGTCACGTGCTCTAGGCATAAGAATTTTTTGCATGTTTTGCAGCAATATTTCGTCTTCCTATTTTTTGTAGAGCCGCAAGGTACACATCTACCCAATAAGTTTCTTCTTTCTTCATACGGTTCCTGAGGTTGTTCCATCCCACATATCTCATAGATCCTTAGGCGCAGTGGTCTTGGCAAAAAGTTAGAATTGACTCCTACTCTTAGATGACCATTGAGTAGGCTTAAACCTAAATTTTCAAGAAAATGTCGCCTTACAATTTTTTCTTCTCTATTGACAGAATATAGCACCTGGGAGTTAATCCCAGATATGTTTAGTATACTATAAAATACAGCCATTTGCCATCTTTTTGTTGTCCTTGCACAATTATAATTGCTTGAAAGTTGGTCAACGGTATCTACTCCTCTTTTAGTCCGATTATAGTCCATAATTATTTCAGGCTTGCCCGTTTCTAAATCTAAGTTCCCATTTATTTGCTCGGATTGTTCCTATAGTTGTTAGTCCATGGTTTAGTAGGTTCTTTGCTAATTCGATACTGCTAAACCACCGATCTGTTGTCACATTTCTGTTACTACCATAAATTGATTCAGTCAATCGTTCAACCAGTGACAAAGCGCTATTACTTTTTTTATTCCATACTTATTTGGCTTTAGCGGCATATACTGCCGGAAGCTACATCTACC
>MU184491.1:76806-90307 GCA_016904865.1 Pissodes strobi
TACTTATTTGGCTTTAGCGGCATATACTGCCGGAAGCTACATCTACCGCGAAATGCCTCGAGTTTTTCATCAATAGTTACCTGTTGTGATAAATTAAAGTTTTATTTGCAATTCGCTACAAACTTTTCACACAGTACCCTTATTGGTGCCAATTTATCCAATTGGCGTCTGGCATCTCTAGTTGCAATGTCGTTAAAGCGAATAAAACGTAAAAGTATGCGAAAACGTTGTAATGACATATTTACCCGATAAATTTCTGGAGCAATGCCACTGGTTCTAAACAGGTTTTCTACGTTTACGTGGTTGCCTTTATAAACACCAGCTAAAATCAATAAATCCAAAAGTGCCTCTCTTTCCAACTTATCTGTAGGTCTGGTATACGTTGCGCGATCATACTTATCGGCTACCGATTCTAAATATCCATTTGTGTAACCTACTATCAGACGTATGATCTCGTCGTCATAAAAATGCCTCCACATTTCCAAAGGTTCCCTGATTGCACGTAGATCAGGCCTTACCGACGGTAGCTTCATTCGTATAATATTTTTACGTCTTGTTCTTACATTCTGAAGGGGAACGTGCTTTTTCCAAATAGTTTTTTTTTATCTTTTCCAGTAATATGTGGTACCGGACTTTCTTCTAGATCGTTGTCAAGTTCAAACTCCTGTTCGGTATCAGAACTTTCATTATTTGTCTCGACATAATCGTCTTCATTTTCATCTTCGTCGGCATAGACCAAGATATCTGTTTTTTTATTTACCACCTCATCCATAAGACTTTGCAGCAATTTTTGTTCTTTTTCGTATTCACCCATCTTTCTACAATAAAATAAACTTTAAGACATTGTCATATAATACCAGTTCTTTTATACTCTCTTACCAAAAAATCAATAAAAGCGTTTTCCATTCAATGATTTTTTAATAACGTAAACAGTGACGTCGGTCCACTAGACCGAAATCGATGATAGAGCAAAAATTATAGTGCCTAAAAATCGACCACTCCGGAGGAACACTTACTGACAACTGGCAAGAAGGTATACGGACGGTGATCCAGCGCATCCGCCAATTTCAACACAATATTACATGTAAAAGGTCTTGTCGGTCCATGACACCAGGCGTCACTACTCAAGGGTTAAACGCCCTAGCCTTATACATATCTTAACAGATTTAGTTAAAAAGTAGTTTTTTTAAATATATCACTCAATTAACAAAAAGGAAAGGCCTAAATGAAAAGAAACTATTCTTCATAAAAGTTTCGCTTATGTCTTGACAAGGTAACAGAGCAAATCCCAATGGCAATTAACTTTATAATTAACCACTTTAATTAGTGGACTATATTAAAATAGGGTGGTGGGGGTTTTATTCATAGGGTGTGAATTGAAACATGTATTTTAGGTATTACGTACTTTAATAATGCAAGATTTAATTTACATTAAATATGATTAATATATACAATGATTTCTAACTACTTTCAAGCATTCATCCTTTCACACATAAAACTAAATAGTTACTGTACATTCGGTTAACTATTATTAAATGTCTAATAAAATTTCTTGATTATTTAAATCTAAAATGAACTAGTTAACTTCTTTCTTTACTGAATTTAATTGAACTTTCTTGTATTTAAGCTAACTGCTTTTAGTTCACATAAAATACCTTGTACTTTAAGTCTTCTTCGATTCTCTCAATTAAATTTCTTCAACAGGCAAGACGCTACGATTTGTATTGTGTCTAAAACTCCCAATGATTCCTTAATTTAGTGTTGAGAAAAGGTAACACAGAGTACAGCAGTATTTTCTGAAAATCTGTGCAAACAAAATGAGAAAACTACTAAATATCTTGGCGTCAACCAGAGCTATGACTGGGTAGATGGTCTTGGCGCCAAATTCAAGCAGAGCGATGACTGGATCTTTGCTTCACCAGTGTCTGTAAGGCACTAAAACTAAAATATAAAATAAATTTTTCCTACCGGCGCGGCATGTGGCAGGGAGAAATAGAGTGGGAATTTGCGCGGAAGCGGAATACATTTGAGAGGGTAGAAACACGTTCTTCTTTAATTGACATATTGTTGTTTACACAACATTGACGGAGACAAAGATATAGTATATTGAGAACGATTAATAATGATTTCCTTGACGCTTCCAGCGATTGTCGCATTTAAAGGAATCTATTATACCGATAATCCAGGTTCGGACTAAGGAGTAACTGAATACAAAGCTTTAAATGCACAAATTGCTGTTTACCTGGGGTGAAATAAATTTAGTTGAGTTTGAATTATGTCTCAATCATACTACGGACATACAGGGTGTTATCACCAAACTATACGGTGAAAAACGCAAGTTGTTGGGGTGTTTCTCCAACAGTGAGTTTTTTTAAATGAAAAAATTCACTGGGCTTTGACCACCTGGGGAAATTATGTACCAACTCTGCTGTCTTCTCGTTTTTTTTTCAATCCTTGATACTTTTTCGGAACAAGAACGTCCGAAAGTGGCTCTTTTTTCAAAACTATATACACCCAAAAATATTAACCGTGCCTCCACATAAATAAACACTGAAAACTGAAAACTTGTTTCTAAGCAAAGAGCGATGACGTACCGGTTTCATCGGGCTTCCTCAGTGCTCTCGTTTTGTATTAATAGGATTCAACTATAAATATATACTACACCACCTGATAACTTTTAAGACGAAAACATGCTTTATTTTGATTGCTGTTTGGTCTTTAAATAGGAGTATATACTAACGATGGTCTACGACCACTGATCTAAAGAAATTAAATAACAAAGAGAAGAAACTACCCTTTAGAAATTTAGCTTCACATGTATGCAAAAATACACTAAAGTTTCTATGAACAATTCTACAACGAAGCAGTGCCGAGTATGCGCAGGTGTCATTTGCGGATCAGCTGACGTAGTACTCTGAAACGCAATTCTGTATTATATATTTCTGAATCGAATCCAGCATACAGTCCCGTATTTTGTAGCAGTGTTTGAAGCGGAATTTCTGACCGTTCTACTATAGTCATTAAATGTTTTACAATTAATAAGCGTTCGGAACTTCTTATGCGAATATGTCGATAAATTCTGAATACCTACCTGGTTTTAATTATATTATTGCTTTTATTACCTATTAGTACCCTCTGGAGAGTTTTACCAGTACTAGTAGCAATATCGAGCAGGACCCTTATTGGGTTATTTTACGTTCTGCTTCAAACCAGCCGTAAGATGGCGACACTTGTTTGAAAAGGTGCTGGTAATTTTACGGACTTTCATACCTTTTCGCGTTTGTTGATTTTCCTTAATCTACTTGTATCATTTCTTTTAAAATAATTGCTCAAGATTAAAATTCCTATCCTTGTAGGTATTATTTTTTTGTAAATTTTTTCTCGTTTCTTATCAAATTTGTACCGCAAGCCAACAGGCAAATTTCGCATTTTAAATGCTTATTTTCCAAACCTTAAAGCTGACAACTGTCGATTTTGTTAGTAAGGTTTCTTTCGTTTATCAAATTAGACCAGATAATACATCAAGTGCCAGGTAAGTGCTTATAAAAGTTTAATTAATTAATTTGTTTGAAAATATTTTGAGGCCATTTATGGACTGAATAAATCAAACTTGTTTTATAGAATAGTTTATTCTATTATTTTTGTAAATTACATTTCGTATTTCTAAGATCCTGTTAATTGTTCCAGTTTTTTGTAAAACTGGAAAAGTAAATCTGTTGCAACTAACCCAAACTGACGTTTTATTTGTTGGCCTAACCCACGTAAACCAACCGTTTCATGTTCCTTACTGACGCCGCTTTTGTGTTGTGGTATCCTTCGGAATATTTTCTGTGTATTTTTTGCAAGTAATATTGACTTATTAACTTAGGGTTTATTCTTGTACTGAAGTGTACAGCGTAGTTTATTCGATTAGTTGAAGATGAACTAGTCAAATCATCCAGTCATTTCTGCCAGCACACTTTTTTCTGGTAAAATGTTATATTATTGTAGGTAATTGCACAACTGCATCAAATTTACCGATAATTTGGCATGACAGCGTGTTGCCTAAAAACTGCATGAGTTCATATTCATATTTTGGAGAAAGAAAAAAAAAGTAAAAAGACCTTCGGAGTCGGGCTTTTTGATAAACACACTCAAATGCAAAATTATCTGGTTATTTTGATGCACGAGTGAAATTCAGAAGAAAATTACCTGAATAGGGATGAGGAAATTACGGCCATGCTCTAACGGGCTCTAGAGTGCCGTAATTTTTTGATAATCGCATTCCATGATTCAGTTTCAAAAATGCTAAACCATGTGTTCTGTTTACAGCCAAACGACGAATTAATTGAATGCCTAAATTTCAGAGTACACCCCTGACCATACAGACCGTCCAAGTTTCAACTGCGCATGTTCTCTTTTGCTTCGCGTATTTACATTCTGGCCAAAGACGACCATTCTGGCCTCGTAAATTTGCGGCACAAATCGAACGCTACAGTTAGCGCTGTGAGCTGTGAGTAACGTGACACGAGGGGCAACCTTCTAGCACAGCTTATTCAATAACCAGCTACTCATACTGCGGCGGCATCCTTTGTTTTGATCAAGTGAAGAGGGCCATGAGTTAATATTTTCTAAACGTCTGGGCACCTGAATAATACTTTGTATTTGGCAAAATTGTATAAAAATCCGAAATTTCCGGTTTTTTTAGGGCAATAGCCGTAGCTTTGGACGAATTTGTCGTGGATTTTGAAGGGAATATTCATTTTAAATTCAGTTCGCTTCGTGTCATTACATTGCCTGAAAAATCACGAGACCGTGAAACTGAACTGCTCAGGGCACTGCCAGGATGCGCAGTGCCCGACACTCCAACTTTCCTATTTCGATAGAGATGAGTAGCTGGATATTGAATAAGCTGTGGTTCTAGTCTCCCGTTTTTCGACGAAGCTAGGGCCCCTTTTCCTAACTAACCCGTATTTGTGCCAAGTGCTAAAAGGTAAGTTGAGCATAAACACAGTGCGTTTTCATTTTGCTTTGCTTTTGCTATTAGGTTTCACTCGGTTATTTTTTGTATATTGTTTCCTGTTCATTTAGGGCACTAAATTTCTAAACTTCTTTATGGCTCTCACAGCCCACCTCCCCGCCCCCCACCCCCCCTAAATGAAGTATTAGATATTATATTCAATAAGGAAAATGATTTTGATGGCGATAAAGTTCCTTCTAACGTTAAAAAAAAATACACATAATGGTGATATCAAACAAGTAAACAAAGATAAGCCAAACATTCTTTATGCTTCCTCTGATAAAGGTCCATATATTGTTTACATGGAATCCACTGAAAAAGTGGGTTTCAAGGCGAACAATATTAAAATTGCCAGGGATATATTCAATCTGAAATTAGCCAATGTTAGAAAAATAAATAATAAAGGTTTAAATCGAATTTCAATTGAATTTATTTCTTATAACTCTGCTAACCAGTTTGTAAATAATCAAACCCTAATAGACAAAGGCTACAAGATTTTTATAAAATCAATTTTGTTACTGCCAAGGGCATTGCTAGAGGTGTTGATTTTGACATATCCGAGGAAGAGCTTCTTAAATGTTGTAGCAAAGATGAAATTCTAAACGTTAAAAGACTTAATAGAAAAATCATAAAATATAAAGTAGTCTCCTATGAACCGACTGGGACAGTTCTTTTCACCTTTAAAGGAGTCAAGTTGCCTAGAGCAGTACATTTTTATAATCTTTTATTTAAAATCATGGTATATATTCCACCTGTTACGCAGTGCTATCGATGCTTAAGATATTGGCATACAAGATCCAACTGTAAGGGCAAGGAACGCTGCTTCAGCTACGGTGAATCCAAGCATTTGGAGGATAGTGAAGATTTTTCATGTAAAACATCCTGTTTTTTTTTTTGTAAAGAAGCTCATAAAACCGCGTCAAAAATCTGTCCAGAATATACTAGGCAAAAAATCATAAAATATATAAAGGCCTTTGAAAACTTAACCTTTTTTGAAGCCCGTGAAATATGTAAAAAAACATACACTCCTAAAGGAGATTATGTTTTCAATGGGGGAGACTTCCCTACATGGAATAATAAATCTAATATTTCCTATTCCCAACGTATTTCGGACTCAACCCTAAAGCCTTTTGAAAGGAGGAACTTAGCTTTCAGATCCAATCCCATTAAACGTACCTTTCAATAAGTACTTTCTAGTAATCCCAATAAAAAAAGAATAATTCAGAAAAGCAATGATAAAGAAGCATATGAAGAAAGTTTATACACACCTAATGGAAGACTTATTGATGCCTCATCTCAATCTTGGATATCGCAAAATAAAGCTACATATTCACAAAATGTACAAAACCAACGGCCTAACACTAGTGCAAATACACAATGTCAAAACATAGACTTTTTTCCAGTAACATCAACCTAGATATGGTTATTGAATTCATAGGGAATGCTTCAGTAGAGCAATCTAATATTATGAGAGGGATCTTGCTGTCCGAGCGGTGCCCTGGGACCTAGATGGACCTGGATCAGCACTCCGACTACTGACAAGGAGCTCCTCCTATTTTCTTTAATATCTTACCTATTTATTAACATTCAATCCATCAAATTCAAAGAACAACTTAAAAATCATTCAATGGAACATTCGTAGCGTTCTATCTAATCTAGACAATTTAAGGAATTTAATATTAAAGGAAAACCCAGACATACTCCTTCTTAATGAAACTTAGCTAAAACCTACTCGTAATTTTTCTTTAAATTCATACCACATTATTAGACAAGACAGAGATGACGGATATGCAGGTGTCGCAACATGTATAAAAAAATATCCTTTTCAATAAGATAAAAAGTTTTCACTCTGAATATGTTCAATACATGATTATCCAAGTGGGTAATACACTTATAAAAATATATATGTCAGCAGAGATTCTGTCATGGATGAGAACCTGCTTAAAAGCCTCTACGAGCATACTGAATCACAGAACAGCGTGTTGATGGGTGACCTCAACTCCCATCATCCGATGTGGGATAATGTGCCCCCTAATAAAGGAGGTAAAACAATAAGTGACTTTATCTTAGCTAAGGACCTTGTAATTATGAATAATGCTTCTGCCACCTTAGTCCAACACTCAGCACAGAATTGTAGTGCTGTAGACTTGGCAATTGTCAATGGAGTGTTGGCAATTAAATCATGTTGGAATATTATATATGATTGTGGAAACAGTGATCATAACCCAACTTGTATGGTAATCAATATCGAGGATAATAATAGGTTCCCCTTACCCAGTCTTTCACTTCACCATATATATTAAGAAATTATGCCAAAGCGGACTGGAACGCATACCATGACAAAATCCTTTTATTTATTTTAAATGCAAATCCAAATATGGAATATGACGATTTCACCAATATAATGAATTTAGCTGCCGAGGAATCTATTCCCTATAAAAATTGTGGGAGGCTTCGGAAAAGGGGTAACCCATGGTGGGACGAAGAATGCTCAGATTGGATTCGGAGAAGGAAGGGTGCCATAAAAAAATTTAACAACTTTCCCACGTGAGATAACTACATTTCTACTAAAAAATAAATTGCTTTTGCCAGGAAAAAATTAAGGAGGAAAAAGAGAGAAAAGTTTGTTGTTTTGTGAATTTCTAAATAGAGATTCAAATTTAAAAGTCTGGAAAAAGGTAAGGAAATTCTCCAATAATGATAAAAACAGTAATCGTTTCCTGACGGATGACAAGATGAAACATAATATTCTGCTAAATATGGCCTGCATTAGCATAGATCCAAACTTTCCCTAAATATTATAAACAACCATAATGACCTAAAAATATTCAGCATGCATGAGCTAGATAATGCATTGAAAAACAAAGCTTTGTCTGCACCTGATTTGGATGACATTGCATACCCCATGTTAAAGTACCTGCCTCTCGTAGGAAAACAGATCCTACTAAATTCCTTCAACAAATACCTATTTGGAGGAAGAATCCCAGACTCCTGGAGAAAACATCAGTTTCCTAAAACCAAATAGAGATGCATCCACAGCAGAAAATTTCAGACCTATTGCATTATCATCCTGTGGTGGTAAAATCTTAGAGATCATGATCAAAAATCGATTAGACTGGGCTTTGGAATACAAAAACTTTTTCAACAATAAACAATTGGGCTTTCGTAAGGGAAGAGGTATACATGACAATGCAGCCACATACGTTGTCAGTGCATTTATGTCATCTGAATCAGTAGTGGCCATTTTTCTAGACATCAAGTCCGCCTATGATAGTGTCAACATCTAAATTGTATCATAAACTCATAAATTTGAATGTTCCATTGGAAATTAATAACCTTATTCATCAATTTTTAAGATCAAGGCTTCCTTACAGCAGAAACAACAGTGGCACTCTTTTGGGGCTTACTCTTGCGACAAAGGGCCTTCCACAGGGCTCTCCATTGAACACAATTATTTTCAATGTTTATTTGGCAGAGATGTTCGATTTGGGCAACGTCACTTTAATGGGATATGCACACGACTTTGTCATGCTCACAAAAGGGTCATGTTTGTAATTAATGTTTCCACAAATGAATGCGGCACTAGAAAAGGTAGACAATTTCCTGAGTGAAAATGACCTTTTTCTAGCACCAAATAAATGTGAAGACATATGGTTCACGAAGGGTAGGATAAAAGTTATTCCTCCCCCTATTATATACAACAATCATATTATCAAATTTCAAGAGCAAGTCAAATATCTAGGAATTTGAACAAATCACAACTAAGGCTAAAAAAGCTCTTAATGTCTTGAAGGCTATATGCAGAGTCTGGTGGGGTGCAGACCACTGTACTCTGTTGATCATTTTTCATGCGTTGGTTAGGTCCCACTTAGACTTTGGGGCTATCTTTATAAAGCCAGCCAGTAAAAAAAAAACCTAAATAAGAGATCTGGTTTTCTATGAAGGGTTACGTATTTGCTTGGGATGTATGAGATCAACGCCTAAACTTGCAATTCTTTCCGAAGCAGCGACCTTGGGCCCTGAGCAGAGAAGGAAATTGTTGTCAATTAAATACACGTCTACGATCGTGGCTATCTCAAACCATCCTATAACCAAACTAATTTTATAGAAATGACAATGTTCCTTATCTGATCTCAGCCCTTCAACATTGTCTGTCCTTTTGGAATAAAATTTACAAAAGTATCAATTTTCCATGTTACGAAGTAGACTCTGAATATTTGTATTCCCCTCTAAAAGTAATTAACTGTAACATAAAAAAAGATGATCTTTTGATAAATGCCAGATTTGCTTCAATCAAAGAAAAATACAAACACACCTTCACTTTCATTTATTCAGATGCTTCAAAGAAAGACAATAAACTTGGCTATGGTATTTATATCCCGGATATAAAATATCGATTTTCATCCAGGCTTCCTGATTCTATTGGTATCTGCAAGGCCGAAATTGTAGCTATCCACGATGCTGCCAGAGTGGCCATCCAGAAATTACTAAAAAGTGTAATTATCTTTTCAGACTCTTTAAGTGCTATCCAGAAAATTAATTCCAATCTTCATAGTGCTGCAGCTAATTATTGGACTCTGAGAACAAAGAAACTTATTCTTTCATCCATCAAGAACGGTTTTGACATTAGACTGGCTTGGATTCCGGGTCATTCTGGTATCGCCGAAAACACAGAAGTCGATGCCCTCGCCAATCTTGGTAGAATCTTAAATGTCCAAAGCAAATGACCTTAGACAATAAAGAGGTATACAACAACGTTAGACAAAATCTGCACACTCAGTTTAAAAGTGATTGGAAACTCTCGATATTTAACAAAGATCATGAGTAGTCTAGGGGTCAGTCCGAATTCACAGGTAAAAATTGGTTTACCAGTTTTCCTTATAAAAATAAAAGACATATTACTACCATTATTAGAATGCGGACAGGTCACTGCCTAACATGGGAGCACCTATACAGAATAAACATAAGGGACAACCCCCTTTGTGATTGTGGTAAGGTTGATGATCTTAATCACATCTTATTTGAATGTTCCATCAACTTCATTGCAGGCCTTAACTTATATAATGCGCTTTCTAAACCGCAATAAAATTAAACTATAGTGCTCAACTTAAACCCTCTCCTTTTATTCCAGGTTCCGTGCTGTCTGCGTGTGTTATTTGTACATGTTGAACCTTTGTTGTGTACGTTTTTACTAACATCCTAAAGGCCTTGTAATCACACCAAGCTTAAGTTTTTTACGTTGCTCAATACTGCTAATGATTTTAACCTCACAGCACTTTGAACTTCTTCGGCTATTCATTTGACAAGTCAGGGATAATTGCGAGCCAGACAACGCGTGGTCCCTATGGAATCGAGCTGGCAATTGCCTAGAAGCAAAGCCATCAACCCAGATAGAAAGAAAGAAGAAATCGAACGTTATGGGGATCCATTTTTTCTAGATCAGTGTCTACGAGGTGCAACAAATGCAGCTTTTTTTCTTCATATTCAACTAAAATGAATATCTACCTACCTATTTCCTACTTCTTGTTATTTAACGTAACGTTTGCAATGAAATAATATTAGCCAAGGTCAAAGTTCAAAGTAGGTAATGTTATGTTTGTTATCTATTGCGCAAATAAGCATAAACGATGGTATTTTCCAAAACAGTTGCCTTTCATTGTTAGTCATATTCAAATAATGTCACATGAGTGACTACTTATTAAATATTTTTAAATATTTAACATTTAGACTGGTACCCTCATTTGAAACTATGACCCTGGAATCGTTTTTAGTTCAAATATACCAGAATGAATGTCCATACATTTTTATACAAAAATTATTTTTCAATTTCGATTTCAGTTATTTTCTGCTGTGAATGCAGTTGGTATTGCCAAGTTTAAGATCGCGTCAAGATAAAGGCAGCGAAGGCGTTTCTATTCCGTGATAGGGAGACAGCGAATAAAGACATTCAATTTTCATGATTACTCGGACAATAAAGGCTTTTAGGTTTTTGTTCCAGTTTCCACTTCTTTTGTTTGTTCCTTTTTCTATCACGCGTCGCTAGAGTCAGAAAAATATGTTTTCAGATGGCCTGTGCTTTCTTATCTTTCAAGTTTCAACTATTATTACGGAATAAATGCATCCATTGCACATTTGCATGGGTAAATTTAATGAATTTCTAATAATGATTGTTTATGTTAGTAGCGACATCTATTGATAAATAGTTTAGTTTAATCTTAGTTTTAATTCTTTAGTAAGTTCAGTAATCTATTTTTGAAAACTGATTCAAGCATCTTATAATTAGATAAATGTAACAACTTTGGTTGAAGCAAGTTAGTCAAACTAAGAAATGAAATGAGATGACCAAAAATCAAAATATAAATCAAGTTTATTCGTATTAACATCGACGACCCGAGACTTGTGAAATGTGACTATTGTAAACATTTAAAATTAGAGTAATAACTGAGAATGCAATGCATGCAATTCCTAGTATATATAAGATTTGCAAATACGTTTTTGCTAAAAAACTACTTTTGAAGCTTTTTACCGATTAAACGTTAATAGTACTAGGGAAACCACTAAAAAAAATTATTGCTTTTGGGATCTTTTTAATCAACCAGAGTTGGAAGTCCATAGCATAACTCGAAATGTCTGAGTACTATTGGTCCAAGTATTGACAAGTTTGAACTGCGGCACCGCAGAATATAGGCGGATTCAAATTTATATTGAAATTGATGAAAACCTCCAATTGGTCATTTTTATTCGATGCACCGGTATCGAGTACTGAACTGGATTACCTGAAACTGAAAAAGCCTTCGTGTTTTGTATATCGTGCAGTACTTTTGCTACTTCCTTCTATAATCCTTAGAATCTGCAGATAATTAATAAAAATATGAAATTGCATGAAACAACGCAATTGACTGAATTCCCTCAAAATACAGTGGATAGATTAACCAAAAACATTATGAAATATCCATTTTCCGAAAGTAAAAATTCGAATATTGGCACACACAGAAAACACTATCGTATCTAGAAAGATAATATTATTAGGGCAAATATATACTACTTTCCCCATTCCTCGAGTATAACAGTGTTTGATTGAAAATTACGGAATAGGTATACATTATGACTGTCTCAACTACAGGAACTCATTGGTTTCCAATAAAAGATTTAACTATATTATTAATTGGATTTCAATTAGAGTATTCTTTGGATGCAAGTAATAAATGAAGACCATAAGTAAGAAACAGGCTAAGTGCCAAACAATGGTAAGTTGAGATTTGGCCGTAGAAAGATGATAAATACCAGTAAGTATAACATATCAAATTTTTATTAATATTATTATTATTATTATTGTTTGGGAGGCCATTTATTTTGTCCCCTTTACTAAGGTGATTACACCTTAGTAAACATATTGTTACATTAAATTTGCCTTCTGGCATCGACCCTGCGGTCCTCATTATCAATTTTTTCTCGTCCTTAGCTTTTTACATATATAAACTTTACATGTATCCTTTTGGCCTAGTTACTTTAACATGATGGCTAATGGGTTTTCCAGCTCAGCTACATCTTACTGCAGCCAATCTGGACCTAATTTTTCCTATTACAATAGTATCAACCTAATTCTAACTTAATACTACTTAATCTAGGGTGCCCTCATCAATAGGGTATATGAGTTCTTATTTTTTTCCTCATTTTGCTCTTACATATTCTTTTTTTTTCTTTTTATGTATCGATTTTTATTTTTTTATATATATCTATTTTTTTCTATATTTTTTTGTAATTTTTTATGCCTTATGGCTTTTTCCAAAAACACTTAATTCTAACTACGCTAGGTAGTGACAATGTGTCTTATTAAACTATAATATATCCTATAATACGTATATTAAACATATATACATATTTCGTCCTAAAGTAATTTCAAGATATTACAATGACTACAGTATGGCATCGTTTATTAACTTGTGGCATTTCCTGTGCCGTGTGCAAAGTATACTTTTCACACGATGTTTGAAATGTCCAGTTTTCAAGAGCAGTTGTTAGTGCGTTTTTGTCTATTTTCAGGGCAGTCGCAGAAAAAAGTATATTCAACTTACATTTGCAATGAATGGTCATTGCATAATATACTATTCAGCAGCTAATAATGAAATAAAATTTCCGAAAACTTATTTCCTGAATAATTTCAAATTTGAACACCAAATTTATGAGATACCAAAAATACGCAATTTTATCCCGATTTAAACGTTTTTGTGACACATAGGGTTTTTCTGCTCTCAATGGTTAAACGAAAAATTAAATCATACCACTGCTAGCCTAAAAATAAATTGCTTATCATTATTTTTGAGACAAATAAAAAGGAACTGAAGCATACGAATTTTATTTAAAAACATACAAATATGACAAATATCTGGTTAATGACATATTCAAAAAGTAGCTTAATAACTATTTTCTTCTATTAAATACCTATTAAAAATATTGTAAACGATTAATTTTAGTAACACGTTTTATTTCGCCAATACACCT
>MU184491.1:90317-121846 GCA_016904865.1 Pissodes strobi
ATTTTCATTTCATTATAAATACTACTATCACTGAAAAAAAATCTTCTAAATAAACTGGTATATCTAGAAAAAAAGATTAAATCTAGAGTATTGGCAATTGTAATTGGTTTATTTAGATTTGCTAAGCCAGTAAATTGTTAGGGTATTTCTATAAAGCTATTGTATTAATAAGTACCCGTATTAGGTAGGTATATAATATAATTAAAGTAGATAATAGTATATTATTTTATATGGAGGAAAAGTGATATTTTTCATGGCGCGCTTGTGTTTAGAGAGCAAGCCATGAAAAGTAACTTTTCCTCCAAATAAAATATGCTGTTTTTTCTTCAGATGTCGACAAATTAGTGCAAAAACATCTCTTTTTAATAGTAATAATAATAATTATTAAAGATGTGGGCTCGCAAGGCGTAGACCGGTGTCGGTGAATAGGCACAGGTTGTTGCTATAGTAATGTAACATAAAGCTGTCAGTGGACACTGTCAACAATAATTATTTTTTTAAAATCGCGTCTCCGATTGCGTTTTAATTTTAGTTTAATAAGTATCTATGTTGCTATGACAACACTTTTACCTCCGCCGGCGGAAAAGTGAAAAGTAAAGCTCCGGCGGAGGAAAAACGAAACTTCACGGCCGCCTACACAGTCAAGTAATGACGGATTTACTGACGTTTGAAGAAAAACATATTTACAACAGTGCCTTCACTGGTTTTGAAACGTTACCAAGTTAGTATACTTATCGAATGGGGAAGAGCCGTCGGTCGTCGACCTCCAATGCTCTCAATCTATTGGTGCAGTTACTTTACTACGTGCATTCTATAAATACTTTGGGGGTAAAACAAGGCGGAACCAAGTGAAGCGGCATTGGCAGATTGACATGTAAGAACTTCAGAACCGGTTTTTGATGAATCAAAAATGGGGAAAATAAGTATTTAGTGTTATAATTTAATATGAAAAAAGTATGTACAGTAACTCGTAAACTTAAAATTTGGCAACGCTACATTTATCGACCATAGAATGTGCCTCAATGTTGGGGGAAAACAAAGAACCATTTGTCCCGTCTCTTCAGGTTAAATGTCTTTGGTACTTTCCGTGTTAATTATTTTATATCTAAAAAATTTATTGGACGATTGAATTGCCCTCTCCCAAAATGGCCCTATTTCGACCGTATTGTAAAGTTCCTGGTTGCTGATTTCAAACGCTTTTTTGTTTAAAATCAGCCTCAATGTACTTTTTTCAACAGTTTCCAGTCTAGCTATATGTGACTTTGCTGCCGCTGACCAAACTGGAACTGCATACTCCATAATGCTCCTCATGTATGTTTTATAGAGCTTCATTTTTAATTTTCTGGATAGTGGGTTATTAGGTAAAATGTATGGCAAGATTACTTTTTTTGCGATTATCGCTTTCCTGACCGTTTCCTTAATATGCGCGCTAAAAGTTAACTTTTTATCTAGTAATACCCCTAAGTACTTGATGATACTTTTTTCTTCTATTACCTCGTTGTTCATTCTTAGGTTTATTGGATTTAAGTTAGCTCTGGTGTTCTGAGTAAACACAATGCATTGAGACTTATCAACATTGAATTTAAGTTTCCATTGATTATAATAATTTGTCAATACGTCCAGGTGCCTTTGCAAATACACCTTCGCTTGATTTTGGTTTCTGGATCTCGAGTATATGGCGAAATCATCGGCGAACAGAGCTAGTTCTGTGTTGTTACTTCTCGGAATGTCATTAATGTAAATGTTAAATAGGACAGGTGATAACACACTGCCCTGAGGTAATCCTTCTACTAGCTCTGTCCGCCCCGATTTTACTTTATCTACAGCCACCTGAAAAGTTCTACCTTTCAGGTAATTGTCCACAATTTTCTGTAGGTGTCTGGGACAACCGACCTGCTCCATCTTCCACAGCACTCCATTCTGACAAATTGTGTCGTACGCCTTTTCAATATCTAATAAGGCCACCGCCGTAAACTGTTTCAGATTATTGTTTATCATTATTTTCTCCACAATTTTTGCCAATTGAAGTGCTGTGGACCTTTGAGCCCTGAATCCGAATTGCTCCTCTACCAATATATCATTTTCAGTTAAGAAATGATTTAGCCTTTTATAAATAATTTTTTCTAATATTTTACCTAAGATACAAGTCAACGATATAGGCCTACAATTCTTGCCATATGATTGCATTTTTAGCTTCGGAAAGTAACTATTGCACAGACAGGCCCTGAATATGTAATTCAACTGGACAATTAATTTCATATGGACATTTTTAAGTACCTGAGGAAGTATTCTGTCCACCCCCGCAGCCTTATATGGCCTCATTTTTGAAACTATCTTCCTTATCTCGTGAGGACTAGACAGCTCTTCCGCCGGTACTCCAAAATGCTCATTACTCAATACATTATAATAGTTATTTATCTGAAAGATTGTCCCGTTATCCGACATATTCATTGTCTGTCTGTTTATGGCCTCAAATGTATTCGCTATGTGATTAGCTTTATCCACACTACTGGTTATGAATATATTATCGCCATTCAGATTTGTTTCAATTAGAGGTGGAACCGATTTGGAAGTTTGCATCCTCTTTAGAGCTTTTACAAACTTCCAAACGTTTTCTTTTTTGTCTTGAATTTTGTTTATCCTCTTGTGCCACTCTTCTTCCTGATGGGAATTAATCAGCGCCCTAACCAACTCATTGTAGTATCTTAAGTTATCCACATTCTTTTAAAGATGTTCCTGAGTCTATTATGCTAATTGCCAAATTTATGTTTTCAGGGAGTCTGTTCTTTTTAATCCTAAATTTTGGTACATGTCTGTCTGTTACGTCTTGTATGGTCTTTGTTAGTTTGTCGACTTCCTGGTCTATTTGTTCTATTGTATGAATTTGATTTATAACCCTACTGTTTTTATGTCTTGCTTAAAATTGTTCCAGTTGGTATTTCTGTAGTCCCGAATATTTTTATTCAAAAGTAGTTTATTGTGATTTTTATGTATTGTTATTTTTATCGGTAGGTGGTCTGATGACAAGTCGTTCATACTCTATATCTACATGTATGTTTTTGCACAACGCTAAGTCTAAGTATCCGTCCGTATGTCCTATAGCTGTAGCTATCCTAGTTGGCGACTCCGGCGTAATCATAGAGCTGAAGCCCTCTACCATTACGGTTTGGATTGTTCCATGCTTCGTGCCTGGCGTTACAGTCGCCAACCACGATAGCGCTGTCACAGTCCACGAAAAGTACGTTTAAGTCTTGTGTTATTAAGTGTGTCGGTCACTGGTAAGTACAGCATAGTCTTAGTCCTGCGATGTCGATTGCTACCGCCTCTATCGTATTTGTTTCTAAGTAAATTTCATTAAAGTCTATATTCTCTTTAATATAAAGACAGACTCCCCCTCCCCTTGGGCCTTCCCTGTTTTTAAAAATATAATTCTATCCTCTAATGTCATAGGGAGGACGCTTAATTAACTTAGTCTCTATAACCGCAATAATATCGAACTGTTTGTCATGTATAAAATGCCTGAGCTCACCAATCTTATTGGATAACCCATTGGCATTCCATAGGCAGATTACTATCTTACTGTTGTCTTCAATTTTAATTTAAATATTCTGTTCTTACAAGGATTTTCTCCAATTTGGACTTACATTTGCTAAGTTCTTGCCTCAAATTTGTCGCAATCTTTATTAATTTTTTTAGGTCGTGTTCCTGGTCTAACAATTTGACTTCGTTAGCCAGAGTTTTGAAATCGTTAATTGTCTCGTTGTTTGAATTATTTTTTATTTGGATTGGTGTTACTTCCTTATTTTGTTTCAAGTTGTTACTTTCATTAGACTTAGTCAGTAAACCTGCATATGTAATACCTGGTGTTACAGTTCTATTAGTATTTACCTTATCTTTATTTTTTGTTAGTCTACTATTATTAGAACTGCTTAAGTAATCAAGCAATACCGGACATTGTGTATAGTTGGAAGTGTGATCTCCTTTACAATTAGCACACCTGACTTTAAAATTTGCTTCCTTACACCTAACACAATCTCTGGACGCGTGACTACCACCACATTTCACACATTTAGAACTGCCATGCCCGAAGGCTTGGCAGTTATAATATTGTGTGTAACCATTTTTCTTAACATAAGGCTGCCACTTAACTATAGCATTATTGATTGTTTTAATTTGTTTCATATCTTTCACGTCTGTATCTTGTGAGGTCATCACTAGATAAGAGTGAGAGAGTCCTGTCTTGCTTTCCATCCTTATAACTTCTTTTACTCTAATTTTAGACTCAATCAATTCCTCTCCTATTTCTCTTGAATTTAAATTAGGAGGGCCTTTAAACACGAATTTCTTGACTTTGTCCGCTTTTTTGGCGTGCGAAAAAAAATCCAGACTGTTGTCTGGCTCAATTTCTTTAAATATCTTGTCATAGGTTTCTAGATCAATTGGAAAAATTTTCATCTTATCTTTTAAGTACTGAATCTTATAATTTTTATTTGGGACAATCTTATTTAATTCTTTGACAAACTCTGAATAGTGCACTTTAGATGTAATTATTATTATATTATTGGGGGTACTCTCTCCTTCATGCTAGTGTTATTATTATCATTAGTTTTATTTATTTTGACATTATCATTGACAGTGTGTTTACTACTACTAACCTTGGGTAAGTTTAACTTAACATACTCCTCTTTTGAAAGGACTCCTTGATCTTTGTTGTTTTCTTAGGGCTCTGGAACTGTTCCCCCCTAGGCATCATTTCTTCTTGCTCCATTGCTATTGCTGTCACTACTTCTCTCTCCCAATCGGATGGTGTCGATACCCTACTCCCCGGGGTTGGGGTAGGCCCGTCTTGTTCTTCATCACTGCCTTTACTGCAGCTACCAGTACGTCTTTTGCTATCGAACGACATTTCGCGATATAACTTTCGCTTACGCCTTTCTAGGCTACCGACCTCAACTTGAGATTGACATTCGTCGTCCTTATTTTTAATCACTTTTCAAGCCACGCACTTGGCGTGCTTGACACTTTTCGCTGATTTTAACGTAGTCAGGCTCTCGCGCTGACAACTCGACTCAGACTATATAACATATCAAATACGCTATGTGCCAAGACGAATACCGTCGTTACGGTTGACGTGTAAATTTGGTTAATCTACTATGTACCGCCACTGTTAAATTAGAAACATGCTAAGTGCCATGTTTATGATTTTGTTTTTATTCGTTAGCGGGATTAATCGGGAAACCTCAGTGTTTCTCCGGACAAAAACAAAATCTAAGGGCCATGATACCTTTTTTAAACGATCAAAAGCACAAAGATTTTTATATTAATATTCCTTAAATGGCACTTAGCGCTTTTCACAAATTTGAATGTAAAATGTTTTGTTTCAGTGTTTATTAGAATTAAATAAGTTTTTTTCTTGTATAGGATGTGTGGGCGTAATCGTTTATATCTTTATAATTAATGTTACTTTCAAATGTTTGAAAATTTTGCTATTAAAATGTTTCTACTTAATAACTCCCTTTGATTATTTTGGCACTTAGCCTGATTCTTACTTATGGTCTTCAAATGATATTGACTAAACTTAACCCTGTTTGCGGGAATTTGAATATGTTTTTAACCTGAAAGTTCTTAGTATTACCAGGTACTAATAGTGCATTTATGTCAATGAGAGTATACTGTAAATTAAACCACAGCTTACAGCTTTTATTGCAATTAAACTGTAATTATTCTTAAATTTGTTTTTAGTTTCAAATTTACTTTTCTTTTAAATCATTATTATTATTGTTTACATAAAATGTAAAATGTGGTGCTTGATTTGATTATTTTTTATTTAATTTCATTGAATGAAATATCGTATTTTACTTGATATGGGAATATTTTCTATATAAAATAAAAAAAGCATATTACCCAATAGCATGTCCATTTTAAATAATGGATATACTAGATATCGGTATGGAATGAAAGTAAACACAACTACATATTTTCATAACAAGTTTAATTATGTAAATAAGACGAAATAAACCATAAACACAAACAAAAATTTCAGAATCGAAAAGTTAAAAAAAAACTTGCGATTTTGATGTGTAATACATCTACTTTTAAATATAAATGGCATGTCAGTTCACTAAGCCTGCAGACATCTGAACAAGAAAATCTGATAATAAAAAACACATGAACACAGGCAACAATACAAAAATCTTAATAGCTAAAAAAGTAAGAGTTAACCAAAACAAATATTATAATTTATGTGCAGGGTGGCCAACTAAGAATGCGCGGTACTATATCTGGAAAACTATCCATCGTAGAGACTTGCGGCAAAAAATGTAATTACGAAAACGGTCAAGCGAAAAACCTGGAAAATATTTTCAAGTTTCTAAAATGATCACTAGGGGGCGTAACTGCAATCTTGAATCTAAAAAAGTGATGTTTCTGTGAATTCCGCTATATTAACCTAATAAAAAAATTCCCCATATTTGAAGCTGAAGATAATGTAAAACTTTTTTGTTTAATCCTTTTTGCTGTATCTCTTAAAATAAAGTGGTGGGGGGTATTCAAAGTTTTTTTTAAATAACAACCTGTATCTGCGATACGGCTAAGCCGATTTTAACAAACTTGGGTTAGTTCAAAGGAGCTATTCTTGGGCTACAAATGTTGTATTATTTAAAGTTTCGTTAGTTTCACATGTCGCCGGTAGAGGGCTATTTTCGACATTCCGACAGAAATGGTTAATCTTCTCAAAAAATTAAATGCAATGATATGATTTTTTTCCCAGGAGAAAGTAGCTAAATAATGGCTAAACAAGCTCGCGAAAACCGCATCTCGATATCTTGTTCCTAACCCAAAATATAGGCAAAAATTTATTACTTACGAAAATCCCTTATTTTTTTTTTTACTATATTTATCTCGAATTTTCTCTTTTATAAAAGTTGTGGCCCTAAAAAGGACCGATTTAAAAAAGAAAGGTTCTAAGTGCCTCCGCGAATGCTCGAAATGCTGACCATCACGCTCTATGCATTGCTTAAGCCTCTCATGGGTAGACAAAACTGCAGTTTCAATTTTGGCTCTCGGTATGGTTCGTATTGCAGTACGAATCCGGTTTGTCAAATCTTCTCTGGTCGTCGGGTGAGTCTAGAACACGATGTCCTTTAACCGCCTCCATCAATAAAAATCCAGACAAGTTAAGTCTAGTGATCGCGGAGGCCATGGAAACAGACTTCCTCTTCCAATCCACCGCTGTTGAAATTCTGGATCGATAAGCTCTCGCACATTAATAGCAAAATGTGCTGGGCAACCATCCAACTGCAAAAACAAGGTTTGCCTCGTTTCCAGAGGCACATCTTCCAACAACAAGGTAATTGATTGGCCAAAAATTCAAGAAAGACATTACCATTTAGGGGTTGCTCGAAAAAATATGGCCCAATAATTTTGCCTTCCAGTACGCCACACCACACATTTAAACTCCAACATCCTTGGTGCTGAACTCCACGCATCCAATGCGTATTTTATGCAGACCAATAGTGCATATTGTGCAGATTGACTCTCCCATCACTATTAAAAGCGGTTTCATCGGTTCAAAGAATTTAAAATAAAAAATCTCTATTTTCGCGTATCATACCTAACATCCAATGGCAATAGTCCAACCTGCGATCAAAATCTTCCTCATTCAAAGCCTGATGTAGAACTACATGATATGGATGCATTCTAAAAGTAATTAAAAAAAAGTTTCAACAAATACCTATATTGTGATAGCCATTAGAACTTATCTATGGTCCTTCAAGATATTTTGAACCGTTGTTCATGCTATGTTCAACTCAAGCAATAACGCTCTTGTGCTAACATGAGTATTTCCTTCAATGTACCCCAGTACGTAGCTGATATTTTCTTGTGTTCTTCCAATTTTTTGCCGTTGAAACGCAGGCCGAAAACTACCATTGGCTCGTAAGCTCACCACTAATCGGGGAAAAACTCTCACATCGCAAGGACGTCGATTTGGATAACGGGCCGCGTACTCTTTTAGCTACTGCGGCATTTTGAAGACATTCAAAATAAACCGCAAGCATATCAACAGCTTCATCATTCGTGAAACGCATTTTGTAAACACAAAAATTGCTCAAAATAAAGCGAAACTATTGACAACTATTGACGATTTGAGGAAGAATTATTTATATTTTCATTTGTTTTCTTTCCATGACCTGCTTCTATTAATTGTCTACCCATGAGAGGCTTCAGCAATGCATAGAGCGTGATGGTCAGCATTTCGAGCATTTGCGGGGGCACTAAGAACCTTCCTTTGTTTAAATCGGTCCTTTTCAGGGCCCCAACTTTTATAAAAGAGAAAACTCGAGATAAATATAGTAAAAAAAATTAAGGGATTTTCGTAAGTAATAATTTTTTTTGCCCATATTTTGGGTTAGGAACATGATATCGAGATGCGGGTTTCACGAGCTTGTTTAGCCATTATTTAGCTACTTTTTCATGGGAAAAAAATCATATCAATGCATTTAATTTTTTTGAGAAAATTAATCATTTCTATCGGAATGTCGAAGATAGCCCTCTAGCGGCGACATGTGCAACTAACGAAACTTTAAATAATACACCATTTGTAGCCCAAGAATAGCTCCTTTGAACTAACCCAAGTTTGTTAAAATCGGCTTAGCCGTATCGCAGATACAGGGTGTTATTTAAAAAAACTTTGAATACCCCCCACCACTTTATTTTTAGAGATACAGCAAAAAGCATTAAACAAAAAGTTTTACATTATCCTCAACTTCGAATATGTGGGATTTTTTTTATTAGGTTAGTATAGCGGAATTCACAGAAACATCACTTTTTTAGATTCAAGATTGCAGTTACGTCCCCTAGTGGTCATTTTAGAAACTTGAAAATATTTTCCAGGTTTTTGTCTTGACCGTTTTAGTAATTACGTTTTTTGCCGCAAGTCTCTACGATGGATAGTTTCCCAGATACAGTACCTCGCATTCTTAGTTGGCCACATTGTACTTAGAAAACAGCCACAGCAATTACTTCTTATACTATCTATGAGGTATGGGGTAGGTATAACAGTCTTATATAAACACTATATCAAACAATACATGGGTTCGCTTCAAATTACCTTTAAAAACCGAAATTTGATTTGACATGCCTCGTGAATCTAATAGTCCTTCAATTCAAAAAATTATTTCATCATCCGTCACATCACACTAAACACTCGAGAACAAAACTGCTAAAACGCTTCCAAACGAATGCCGATTGCCGATCAGAACGAAGCGTGCTTCTCCCACCCAAAAAGCACCTAAAGTATATCAATATTCGGATGAGCAATACTAAAGTTGAGCCAACAATAGCATGCCATTGAAAACATTATGCTACGTTTCGTTTAAAAACCCCTATACTGAGTATAAAATAGATACAATAATTGATTCGTTGGTAAAGTAGGATGTGATAAACGATATATATGTAATAGTTCTAATCTATGTAGCACTTTGATGCAAAAAAGCATCACTACTTGTAACAATGATATTCAAATGTCTCTTCAAAATATATAGTATTAGCATCAGATATTAGTTTAAACTACATTTAGTTAGATGTTTCATTTTACCACAAATACATGTGTTTATTTAGTGAATATAACTTCTTTTAAATCCAATAATAATATGATGGAAAATCGAACAACATGTTTATATTTAAACTAAGTTGACTACAACTTTAAGCTAACTGCACTTCGTTTGTATGAATGGGTTTGCTCACAATAATAATGCTATTGTTAAAAATACCTTAGTGTTTTTTCTGTGCATGATGTGGGAAAATCAACAATGCATGTTATATTACGATGTAGAAAATGAGGAGCAATATTAACAATGTTGTCAATCCTGTCGCATGCGCAGTACGGTGTATCAGAATTACCCATGGTTTTGCGGTCCAATGAATTGCTGTCAATAGGTCTTTTAGTGTAGTGGTCAGATTCTGTGTTTGTGATACGGCGCGGCTCGGGCTCCATTTCAGTGACAAGACATGTTTAAGGTTATGTGTAAAAATTTCTTTTTTCTTCGTTTTGGGTATGCCTTGGGTTAGTTTTGGTGAGCTTATGTTGGTTGCGCCCCCGTAGCGAGCGAAGCGAGCGGAGGGCTATAGAGAAGCGATAAATTGACAAAGCAATTTGGCAACACATTACGACCAAAACCACCTACAAGGAGGTCTGATGCTTACGCGTGACGTCACAAATCTAGTAAAGTTATCTACAGGCGTATATTTAAATGTGCAATTTCTTTTAAAATTTCAGTTAAGTATACATTTTAGATGCAAAAATTTCGAAAAAATATGATACAAATTTTAGCTTGTGACGTATTGCATTTGGGCTTTTGCTATTGGGAGCGAAGATGTAAGAAGGTGGCTTGCGGGTGGAAGAGTAATCGCGATCGAGGCGCAAGTGGTGCAACGTTGCCGGACTACTACCAGAGTAGCGAATATTAGGATGCCCGTATGTATACATATAAAGAATGTATGTCTTACATTACAATTTTTCCGTTATTTTAAAGAACATATTTCCATATGTCTTTCTACAGTGTGGCACAAAAGTATGGAAACGGCCATTTTACTCGGAAGCCCCTGCATCAAACGGCTTCAAATTTGGGATATGGGCATAAACAATGATTTTGCATTCATTAGTGATATCTGCGACGTTGTCAGATCTACCGTTTACAAGATATTGACATTTACTTTCGATGTTCTTATGGAACACCATGTGTTTTATATTTTTTCGGATTCCTCGATTAATTTAGAGTATGCCTTGATACTTGTTAAAAAAAATAATGCTTTGAACTCATCTACGTGCCAGGAAAATTTATGAATTTTTGTATAGTTAGCGGCTACCTTTGTATACCTTACTAAAAGTCACCAGTAAATGTTAAATAAAAAATGTCAAAATACAATGTGAATTTGCCAGATTTTTGGCTAGTGATAAGAAGCAAAATGGCTCACTTAAATGAAAAAGAGCGGATCACAATTCTTATGACGCGAGGATATCGCGTGAGGTTATTTCAAGAGGTGGCGAATTTATTTAACGATGTATTCCCGCATCGCAACCCGGGTCTTGTGATATATAGGTATCTACGATTTCGCTATTTTTCTTTTCCATTTGAAAGGGGGTGTTCTATAGAGTAGTTTAAGCCAAACAAATCGGAGGATCCGCCACATTTAAGACGAAAAAATGCCCCCAAAGTTCCAGTTTTGAGGTTAAATTGAGTACGCCTTGGGTTAGCACTTGGTTAGTTTCCTTTTCTTGAGGCCCCGAAGCGAGCGGAGGGCCATGCCCAAGTCAAATATGAGTAGAATGATAAAAAATTACTAAATGAAATATGCACTAATCAAGTATATTGTCAACCAGTTGCCAAAATCACGTTCCACCTGGGAAAGTAGTAGAGGAACTTTGTCCGTTCTCCGTCAATTCACCTCAAAACTCGAACTTTGGAGGCTTTTTTTCAAATGTGGGGGATCCTCCGATATTTTTTGCATAAACTACCCTATAGGACACCCTCTTTCTAGTGAAAAAGGAAAAAAAAACGAAACGAAACCGTAGATATGTCACAAGACCCCTGCTGTTCAAAAACCCATTAAGAGATTCGAAGAAAATAATACTATTCAAGACAAAATAAAAACTGGTAGACCAAAAAGTGCAACAAATGAAACAAAAAGCTTAGACACATTACAGATGTTCGTCGAAAACCCACACACTTCAGTAAGAAATGTTGCACAAGAAGATGTTAGTCATGCATCGATTGAAAGAATTTTAGATGCAAAATAAATTTTTTTTGCGGATGAGGGCACCTTCATGCTAAATGGTGTGCTTAATAGGCATGACTGCAGGTACTGGTCTAATGAAAATCCACATTGAATGAGAGAAGTAAGGACTCAACATCCTCAAAAACTAACTGTTTCGGCTGGATTGTTTGGAACACAAATTGTTGGTCCATTTTTTATTGACGGAATTTTAACAACAGCGCCACCTCATCATGGCAATGTAGTGAGGGAATACTTGGATAGGACGTTTCCAAATAAATGGATAGGTAGAAGAGGATCTATCGAATGGCCGCCAAAATCGATCTCTCGCCTTTGGATTACTTCTTCTGGGGTCACCTTAAAAATGTAATTTATAAAACTAAATTTGAATATCTTGTATACTTAGGGAATTGGATTCTCCACGAGGCATCAGAAGTTTCTGCAGAGCTAATCGAAAATTCCATAATAGTATATTATGATATAAGTGTATAAGAGGGCCTTTAAAGCACGCGCGACATATTTCAAAACACGACGCGCAGCGGAGTGTTTTGTAAGTTGCAAGAGCTTTAAAGGCCTCTTATACACGTATATCATACGCTATTTTTTATTACGAATGCATCATAATCTCAAAGATGTTTTAAATATTAAACTTAAGGGATATATTGACGCATATATTAATCTGTCACATTTGACATGATCAAATGTTTCTATAGCAACCTTTAAAAAAGTAGGCGCATCATAAACATCATTTTATGCACGCTGCAGCGTGCGATAATCGTTGATTATGATGCATGCGTAATAAAAAATTTTTTATATTCAACTTGTCCACTGCCAAGCAGCACAAGGAAAACACTTTGAACATTTAATTAGATAAAATCCACACTATTAAGAGAGATTTTATGTATTATGATTTTTTGTTACTGTATTCCTTAAGCCATTATTATTTGTCACTATTATTTTGTAAGGGTGACATCTATGTGCATCTAAAATTGTTTCAATCGATACATGATACATGACTAACATCTACTGCTTGTTCAACATTTCTTTCTGTAGCGTATGGGCATTAGATGAACATTTGTAATGTTTCTGACCTTTTTGCATCATTTGTTGCAATTGTTGGCTGACCAGTTCTTACTTTGTCTTCCAGGAACAGTATGTACATACAATTCTCTTGAAATCGCCTGATTTTAGACTTTTTGTATAATTTGTTGTCTTTTTGTGTATTCAACGAGTTATTTGAATAAAAATTCGTGTAAATTCTTATATTATAATAAATATAGCAATAGGACAGTAAAATAGAAAACACGACACTGACATTTTGACATTTTTATTTAACATTTACTGGTGACTTTTAGTAAGGTATACAAAGATAGCCACTACCATTACGAAAATTTATAATTTTTTCTTGGGACGTAGATGAGTTTAAAGCATTTTTTTTTATCAATATATACTTTAAATTAATCGAGAAATCCGAAAAAAATATAAAATGCATGGTGTTTCATAAGAAAATCGAAACCAAATGTCAATATCTCGTAAACGGTAGAGCTGACAACATCGCAGATATCACTAATAATTGCAAAATCATTGTTTATGCCTATATACCAAATTTGAAGCCGTTTGGTACAGGGTCCTCCGAGTAAAATGACCATTTCCATACTTTTGTGCCACAGTGTATAATGTGGTATTTCGTAATTTATTTATTAAATTATCTAAGACTACCTGTTCGTGCACTTTCCTAAAATAATGGGAACAAGTAAGTAACCACTATTTTAAATTTCGTGCATTATTACTAACCATCTCTCTAAATACATACATACGTACATATGTACTAGATACATTATTCATATTATGTATTTATACCTATAAAATATACACAGACACCTTGCTTTTACATACATATTTAAAAGCATACGCGCCAACTATTATCGAAACTCAACTGCAATTTCGCTATAGTGCCGACAACAGCGCAAACAAAACAAATCTACCGAAATTAATTGCATCGAAAATCTGCAATATCTGTTATCTTGTTGCATTTTTGTGAATTCAGAACTATTTAAGTATTTTTAAGTGTGTGAAAGATATCTAATATTTCGTTGTATATTTAGGTATACAATTTATATTGTTAGACGTATTTTTAAATACATAAAACTATATATTTCGAAGTGAAAGACCTGTTGCTTGGCGGTTTGTGTTCTCTTTATAGTTCATTGTGTACGCCATATTTATAACTTTTTGTTCCTGTTTAATTGTGTATATTTCACCTCTTTTTCCGGTACTTTTGTAGTAACTTAGTGCAAGTAATTATGCCTCAGAAATGTTGCATACCTGGCTGTAACGGGAATTATAAAAATGGGTCTAATGTTCATGTTTTCGGTTTTCCAAAGGACATAAGTTTACGAAAAAAATGGCTAAAAGCTATTATTCGAGATATGTTTCAGGCCACAAAAACACGAAAGCATGTGAAGCTTATTTTCCTGAAGAAAGTATAATAAAAAGTACAACATTTCAAGTTTCAAAGACAGGTAAGTTTACAATAGATTTGGTAAAAGCACGGCTAAAAGCTAAAAGAAGGTTGTAACCATCTATTTTTTAAATTACCCTAGTTATTTATTAAAAATGTCAAAATACGGTCAAGTAAAGATGAAAAGCTCAAAAATACTGATGAGTTAAATTTGTCAAAAGCTCTTGAAATAAGCAAAATTGAGTTTGAGGAGCACGAAAAACACAAACATTTTGATAATTTTAGGGAGTTTATTGTCAAATTTTCTACATTTAAATTACCAAGATATTGATTTTCTGCCCAATATTTGTTTGTATCAAGAAAGTGAAATATTAACTATTTTTAAAATTGAATATACACCTGGCCCATCCTTTAATTGGGCGATTGTTATTAATTAAAACCTGAATATTGAAACTTTTTTGTATAGCGAGTCAGTTTGTAATATTTTGAGCACGAAAATTTAAAACGCCGCCGGTTATTTCACATAGTTTGGGTGATATGCAGTCAATATTTGAAGCTATAGATGAGATTGTTATTACTCTACCTTCAGAGGAAGATATTACCGATAATGACAATCCTGACTGTGATGAAAAAACTTCTTTTCGACACTACTTTGCGTATCAAAAGTATTTTTTATGATGCCAAAATAGAAAAAAGTTTTTTCTACTGCCGTGCGTAAAGTACTCACTTTACGAACTCCCTATGGTTCGTAAAATTGGCCTTTTTAATGTGAATGTGAAGAAGGGTCACTTTACACACTTGTTGCATAAATAACTATTCTGACGTTATATTATTTACCTGTGCTGCTACGTGACCTCGTTCGAGTCTCACTAAGTCCGTGTGGCTCCACGCGCTGTTTGACCAAGGAGGCACTTCTCTAAGATCACTGTCGAATTTGAAACTCTTCAATTTGTTATGCATAAACTTTCGTATATTCCACGGTAAGTCATTGTGGCCATCTATTAAAGGTGTCTCCTGTGACGAAAGAAACAAAGTTGATGAAAACATAACCAATGAAAAATTTTTCAATTATTATAGGAGGCATTGCAAAATAATTGATGGGTAATTTACAGATTATTCCTAAAGCTGTCAAGTTTATTTGTATTAGCAAATATTACGCTTTTGTCGTCCAATATATTATGTATCATTTACAAGTTCAATATTGTGTTTTGCCTTTAATTAAGAAACATAGGTAATCAATTTAGGTATCTTTCTGATACATTTTTAATGAGATTAAACGAGACAATTGTTGATAAACAAATGAATTTAAAATTAATTCAATAATGCTGTCATGTACAGGGTGGCTCGAATTCGTGTCTATGTATGAGGAACTAGAAAACCGTAAGAGATACAGTGTCGGTCAAATTAGGGCAAAATTGCGCATTTAGGTGCCTAACAATATGCCGTTTAGAAAGTTTCAAAATTCCGAGTATTTCCGGAGATATACGAAAAAAACCGAAATTTTGAAAAATCGTTTTATTTTTTTCCTGTGCTTATTTAAAAACGGATTTCAAATTGAATTGCACTTTTGCATTGCCACTTTTTCCGCTCCATCCAATGATGTTATTTAGTTTGAAATATGACGTTTCGTCTTCAAGGGATCATCATCAACTTTCTTTTTTTAAATACGAACTTTATTTTTTTTTATCGTTTTTCAGATGGTATTGGCGTTATTAATATGAGTATGTGGTTTTATTTTTTTTTTAATTTCTTTTTTTTAATTTTATTTTTTTTTAATTTATATATTTTGCTTTGGCGTAATTTTAAATGATTTAAGGTAGGTACTTTTGAAATTTTTATATTCTTTAAAAATATTTTATTTTGGTTTTTGTATTAAGTGGAAAATTGGAGCCCGTATTAAAAATAAAAAATAGTAAACTTATTTTTTACGAGAATATGGCCATGAACCATTACTCAAACAAGTTGCTTAGTGCGAAGATGAAATATTTTCAACTTTTAACCAATTAAAATTTTTTTAATAGAGAACATAAACAATTTATACTCATACTGCGTGATACTATATGTACTTTGATGGAAAAACACACCTACTGGAATTTTGCATAAATAATAAAAATAAAAAAAAAATAAAAAAAATTAAAAACATATACTCATATTAATAACGCCAATACCATCTGAAAACGATAAAAAAAATTAAAGTTCGTATTTAAAAAAAGAAAGTTGATGATGATCCCTTGAAGACGAAACGGCGGAATTCAAACTGGATACCATCCTTGGATAGAGCGGAGAAAGTGGCAATGCAAAAGTGCAATTCAATTTGAGATCCGTTTTTAAATAAGCCCAGGAAAAAAATAAAACTTATTTTTCAAAGTTTCCGACACTGTATCTCTTACGGTTTTCGAGTTCCCCATACATAGGCACGAAAACGAGTCACACTGTACAGGGCTAGACAAGGCGATTTTTTTACTTTCCCTGCACTTTTATAAAAAAAAAACTGAAATAGCCATCTTATGTAATTTTCTCCCGCGAATTCGGATATGTTCAGCAAAAAACAATTGAACATCAAATAAACGTGCTAGGGGTCACTTTAATATATTTTTTAAATGGAACACCCTGTATATTACTACATTTTTGGACTCTCTAGAAAAATCTAAACACATTTTGTGTATAATATCCTATACCTATCTTTAGCTGTTTACCAAATATTGATGACAGTTGAAAGTCCGGTAATTTGACACTTTGACAGGCTCTAAAATCTAAACCGCACAAGATCAAAGAAAACGGTTTGCACATTCGTATCTTAAGTTTTCATAAACTATCGAATGACAGTATCTTCGAATTTAACCTGCGGGTAAAATTAACTGGAACTTTTAAACCTCCGGTTAAATTGAAAGTTACTGTCATTCGATAGCTTAGAAAAAAGTAATAGGAATGTGACCGCTGATAATTGGTTTGGCAGTTTGGAAGTTGCAACTGAGTTGCAAAAAAGAGACCTTACTTTTTTTAGTACTTAAAAAATATATAATCCATTTATACCAGCGTCTTTTCCGGTAAATACCACAAGAGAAATTAGCAGTAAATTGTATGAATACAAGGAAGATATAACCCTTCCGAAGATTGAGCCTATGTGTAGTGGTAATATATAGACATTTTATTTTTTAGGAATTCTCTTTTTTAAAAATGGTAAACCGAGAGTGATTACTTACATATTATTTTCTATTCTTTTATTATTTCAGACAACTGATTTATAAAGTTGATCTTTTAATATCTGGTTGGAAATCCGAATTTTTTGCTTACTTCGAGGCAAATTGATCGGTAATCCCTTTCGCCCCGTACTCATATGATATCGCAAAACATTACTACTTTCCCTGTCAGGGAAAATTACCGTGCGCGTCGGAGTCGCTACAGAATTCACCGATTTAACGTTAACCTTCTAGAAGAGGTTAAGACGTGAAAGGGTACATTTATTTATGGTCAGAAATTACGTAGAGAAAGTCGGTGGTAGATGATTTCGCCAAATTACGGAAGAAAATATGCGAGCAGCAATTGCAGCAGTAAGTACAGACTGGTATGAGTAGGAAGGTAGCTAATGGAAAGTTCTAGGATTCAAGGACAACTCTATCGGAGAGAATTAGCGGAAAACATATAAACAAAGTAGGCCATCAGACGGTATTGATAAAAGAAGAGGAATGTTTAAGTAGTGAAATTCTCGATGGTGTTAGTGATTGAGGACATCCGATGATATTGTTCCATTATTTTTGATTTTGTAAACAAACAAAATAAAATATGTCAGGATATGACGCTGTAAAATGCTTCACAATTAGAAACAATTTGCATTTGCAAATATAAAGGAAAATCGTGCAGCGGTGGGTAGTGATAATATCAAGCCTCATTTAGTGAATGCGCGTCGTCAAAACATCTACAATTATGACGAAAAGTATTGCAGAAAATCCAAACTAGAAAAAGGTCCACGTTCCAAGAGGCAGGAAAAGAGTGGAAGGAATCAAAGAACATTACAGGGCTCTGTAAGCATTCTGGTATGCGAGGTGGCATTCGATAAACTTTTTTTGCAAATGGTAGTTTACAAATCCCTGAATTTGTATAACAATTGGACGCAAGTTGGGCCAGCTGGAACAGTGTAGGTATGGTTCAACATGAACTTGTTTGAGCAGCGGTTTTTTAATATTTTGATTCCACATACAAGGAACATAGTCATAGTGTACAAACATCTGTAATTGGTGATAATCTTGGTTTTCATTTCCATACGAACAACTGCAATTTATCAATTTACCTCTGACACCATTTTATCTAAACTTCATGATTTCCATGAGCCACCTTCCTCAGCAAGGCTGCCCGATGAAACTTTTAGATTTTCTGAAAAGATTTCAAGGAGTTCAAAGAGATTGATTCATCACGCGTAAGATAGGATAATAGCTAAATACAATACCTGGAGGGCGAATGCGGGTGTCACCTGTTGAGAACATTTCTGATTCAGTTTCTTCGGACGAATTTCCATTATCCGTTATCAAGAGGATGACAAACACTATACAAGAGAACTTTAATTTGCAACTAGATTTTGCGCAATATTTAGATGTCCCTATTCTAAATATAGGAGTAGAGGCCCAGATTGGGTTTGCTGTGTCATTTGTATGAGGTGAGTGTATGGCCTTCGCTACAAAGCGTCAAAGGCAAACAATATGTATGCCCTATTTGTGAAGATGACGACTAGATTATGAATTATTTAGGGTTTGTATTATTTTCGAGTATTTTTATTTAGTTGTTGCCGCACCGAAATTTTATTTTGTTCACATTTTAAGAGTGAAACTTCTTTATGTTTTCCCATAATGCGTTTGCTTAATTTTTTTTATATATATTTTTGAGACAATAAAGAATTTTTTTTATAAATATGTTATCTATTTTCATTATGTTTCCAGGTATCGATAAAATCGACATACTGTTTAAAATCAAAATCGACATCAATTTAAAATTGAACGAAAATAATTACCGAAGAGATAGGTTTTCAATGGAGTCTTGCCGAAACCCAAAAGTTGAAATGTTGTATTGACACCAAAGACATATAAAAAATAGACAGATTTGTTTACTAAATATGAAGACGCCAACGTCGTGCCTCTTCTTCTTTTCCCTCTTATAAAATAGAGCAAGTCAAAATATGAATTTTTCGCTTTAAAGTATACCCTGTAGATTATAATACTAACATAAAATAAACATTTATAATACAAAATTTGAATCAAAATGGAAACACGAAAAAAGTAGTATATCTATTTTTCGCTACAAAATTTATGTACCTATACCCTATGTCACTACTTTACGACTTCCCATTGTTCACATAATCAGCGGTACTTCCTCTTGCCGCGCCCACCGATAGCGTCGCGTAGCCAGCACTCGTTCTAGAAGGAACCGGCCGCCATTTTCATCGAAACAGAGTATCCATTTGTACGTATCAGCTGTTTGGCTATCGCTTTTTTGCTGTATCGGTGTTTGTGGATTTAATTAAGTATTATTTTGACCTTGGACGATTCTCTTTGAATTCTACATTAAAGGATGGTGATGTAGTGTTTAATGTGTCGCAAAATAGATTATTTTAAGTAAATAAACTCATAGTCGTACTCTGCGATCATTATTTTAGAAAAGTAAGTATCTATTTTAACTATTTCTTGTTTGTTATTACATGTTTAAAATGTTGTGAGTTAATGAAATCCGATGTTACTTTGTCAAAATAATTAGTTGCAAAATGTTATGGCAAATTAATTACCGCTTCAAATTTTGTTGTTGATATATGTCATTCAGCAAAAATAGGTGATCCTTAACAATAATGCTATCAAAATTACTTAACAGAATTATTTAATATGATAAGAGAAACCTATTTCAAGTTGATTTACGAAAAAAAATGCGGAATATTAATTTTATTTCATAATATTAATATTTCAATCTGGAACTATTTTTCGACGTGTAGCAAACAATCGAGAGTACTCATTTTCTATTGGTCGTATTAGCGTAGCTATACAGTCGCTCTTCGCTCTCACTGGTCGGTGGGATGGAGTGACTGAAATTCCGCCGTCCGTTTTCAACATTTTATATTCTGTGAGGTCGCTTCGTGTCGTTTTGTTTGTTTATGTATTGCCAACTACTTTTTTTTTATGGAGATTAATTCAGAAGGATGTTTTCGCCCATGTTTTGGGTTAATTTTAGTCAGATTTGTTGGTTGCGCCCCCGAAGCGAGCGGAGGGCTAGGCATGAAGTGTTCGAATATTTGAAGATAAAACGTAACGAGGGATCTTGTACGCCCGATACAAATATGATTCACTAAATGAAAAACTTTTGTATTCCATGCATAAATTTAATCCAAAAGGACATCTTAATCAGCGTAACAGAGCGCTTTTGGCCATAGCCATCATCCGTGTTACCTGCAAAGTGAGTAAAAGAACCACCCATTAGTGGAAACCAGCAAATGCTATAAAATTTTGGGTTGAACAAAGAAAAATTGCAAATGGAGTAACCTATGGCGAAAATAAAAATGAAATTTGAATTTTTGACTTCAGAATTTATTAAGATAAAAAATGATAATTAAAACTGTAAAAGAAAAAAGATGAGTTTATTTTTTATGTGATTTTAAGCAAAAGGAAAAGAAAATGGTGGAAGTTTTTTCACTCACTTGTCAGTTGGAACAAAAGAACATATCCACAAGAGGCACAAACTACATCAAAACGACAACGGTCACATCAAAATTTAAATAACACTTTACATTTTAAGAAAGGTTCACATAATTAAAACGATTAACAAAATAACAGACCGACGTGGGGACCACGTTTTGATGGAACGACAAACATGTCTCAGGTGACAAGTTTGACAAGTAAACCGAAGACCGCAGACGCAAAAAGAAATACGTCAAGAAATGGCGGTAGTTTTAAATTTGAAAACAAAGTAATGTAAGAGAGAGGAAAAGTGTTAAATATCTAATTTTACAAAATTTTACTTAAATTATAGAGGAAATACCACTGTGCCAGACTAGACCCAACAAATTGATTTTGAAAGGTCTGAGACAGACTAGATTTATTTGAAAGGTTTTTGATTTAAATTGGTTGACCAGGTGGGTATAAAAAAGTTTGAATGAAAAAATACTTAATTAAGTGGGCTGCTAGTGAAATACTAGAGAGAGGATATTAACCTAAGTTCACCCCACTCAAAGAAAAAAGAAAAAAGGAAAGCTTAACTAATTAGGAGAAGAAATTAGCCTGAGCTAGTTCAACTCGGAGAACTGAAAGAGGTAAAAATCAGAAATAGCTTAACTATTTAAGATGAGATTAGCTTGGGCCAGCTCTACTCCATGAAAGAGGAAGAACTAGAAAAGCTTAATTAGTAAGAGCAGAGATTAGCCTGGGCTAATTCTACTCAAGGAAATGAAAAAAGAAAAGAAAGGAAGAACTTAACTAATTAAGAAAAGAAATTAGCCTGGGCTAAATCTACTAGAAGAATTGAAAGAGGAAGAATCAGAAAAAGCTTAACTAATTAAGAGAAGCCTGGGCTAACTCGACTCAAGAAAATGGAAAGAAAAGTGAGATAACCCATCTCCTTAAAATACTATTTCATTAGACCTGATACATTAATTTTTGAGACACCCTATATATGTATATATTTTGAGACACCTTTTATACATGTAAAAGATAAATCAAGTCATAAATTGAAGTCGAGTTTTTGCGAGGTTTTTTGAAGGATATCCGAAGGGTATTGCTCGAGAACTGAAAAATAGAGAGTCAGAAACCAGCGGAGTGTACAGTTTATTTGGTGAATTGTTTTGCTTCTGTGTTGCAATATTATGTCATTACAAGTCGGTAAAATGAAAATTGTTATTATCATAATTTGTACCATTATATATTTTATACTCATTGATAATTAATATTTGATGGCCTAACATGTGTATACATTTTCATATTGTTATTAACATAATTTGCATAAATATTTCTTCTATTTTCATTGATAATTCATATTCGATGGCATAACCTGTGTATATATTTTGATATTGTTATTAACATTATTTGCATAAATATTTCTTTACTTTCATGAATAATTCATATTTGATGGTATAACGTGTGTATATATTTTGACATTGTTATTAACATAATTTGCATAAATATTTCTCCTATTTTCATTGATAATTCATATTCGATGGCATAACCTGTGTATATATTTTGATATTGTTATTAACATAATTTGCATAAATATTTCTCCGATTTTCATTGATAATTCATATTTGATGGCCTAATAGGTGTATATATTTTGATACTGTTATTAACATAATTTGCACGAATATTTCATTTATTCTCACTGATAATTAATATCTGATGGTATAACATGTGTATATATTTAATGAAATCGTTTTATGCTGTGAATAGCACTGTGTATTGTTTCCTGTCTCTTCGTGCTGAAATTTAAGTTTTCGTATGACTGTGATTGTAATGTAAGCAAGGGACTTGATGAATCCACTAACATTTTCCTCCCCTGACTGAGCGAATATCCTAGCTATAAATCGTGAGCTTGCGAGCAAGGCACCCTGAGTCGTTCTTTTAACAAATGTTATATTTTTAATGATTTGCTTTTGTATGAAACCTATGTGAAATTTAAATTAACATTATTTTGTAACCTTGATTTTTGACTTGATGCCAATTGCTTATAAGCACCCGAAATGATAAAGGATCTGTAGCCTGTCCACAATTACACAGAATGAAACCATATATCGTAATTGAAATGTATTATATCAAATGACTATAACTAATAGGCAACAGTAAAGGAATACTATTCAATCACAAATAATGTAATCAATCGCTAAGCGATGATGAAGGAAATATATATTAATCGGCCTGCAGGCCTTACTAGAGATATTAGCTCAATTTGCAACTATAGCTGAGTAGCATCCCGTATGGGACCTCAGTACCTGCTGGCGACGTCTGGCTAACTAATACTAAACTCTTCAGTTTTGAATGTATTGTAGTATTGTCACAAGTGTGGAACGACAAATTGTGGTGCGTGAGACAGTAATTTAATTAACTGTTATACTAATAAAGGTTGTACAGCATAACTCGGTTTAGGAATTGGGATCGAGGTTTTCTCTGCCATGCTCTTTTCCCTCGTGAATTCCAGGCGGAGTATGGCACGCTTTTCTTTAATAAATTAGGTGTATTAGGAATCTGTGGTTTAATTTACATGACGCACCTTTCCCTCAAATTTCCCTAATTGTGTTTGGTCGAAGCGCAATCCGAATAATTAAAAATTGTGTAAGATGTAATAAATAACACAACGTAGGTGTTGGTCCTCTTTTAAATCCATTTATTTTAAATCTAATTTGACGATCATTGGCAAAATAAAGATAAAGCACAATTTTACTTATCTGATTCAACTATGTTGAACAGGACCGGGTACGTTATACTACAAAAGAAAGAAAAGAAAAGCTTAACTAATAAGGAGAAGAGACTGGCCTGAGCTACCTCAACTAGGTAAAAATAAATTAAATTCTCTTATTCTATAAGTATTAAAAAGTACTTTTTTATATATTTTTTCAGAGAAAGAAAGTACTTAATTGAGTAAAAAGGTTAAGGGTGTGTAGACCGAGGAACTTCAATCAAGAAGTCGCCTGTGTAAAGGTATGTAAGATCTGTTAAGATTAACTTGAGTATTAAGGCAATGGTTGTTTGTAACCAGCTCGCTGTTGATCTCGATGTCTTCCAGAAAATCCAGCCTATTGTAGTTTTTATATGAGATGTTATGAAGTATTTTAGCGTTACAGTTAGGGCTGAAACTGTGGTTATGATCACAAAGGTGTTCACCAAAAGCAGAGTTCCTGTTCCTATTTAAATGTTCACTAATGCGAACTCTGAGAGGTCTACATGTTCTACCTATGTATGTACTATCCCAATAATTGCAAGACAGTTTATAAATTCCACTTTTTAGTGGAATTTATAAACTTAACAGATCTTACATACCTTTACACAGGCGACTTCTTGATTGAAGTTTCTCGGTCTATACACCCTAAACCTATTTACTTAATTCAGTACTTTCTTTATTTTAAAAAATATATAAAAAAAATAACTTTTTTATACTTATAGAATTAGAGAATTTAATTTATTTTTACCTAGTTGAGATAGCTCAGGCCAGTCTCTTCTCCTTATTAGTTAAGCTTTTCTTTTCTTTCTTTTCCTTCCATTTTCTTGAGTGGAGTTAGCCCAGGCTAGCTCTTCTCTTAATTAGTTAAGATTTTTCTGATTCTTCCTCTTTCAATTCTTCGAGTAGATTTAGCCCAGGCTAATTTCTTCTCTTAATTAGCTAAGTTCTTCCTTTCTTTTCTTTTTTCATTTCCTTGAGTAGAATTAGCCCAGGCTAATCTCTTCTCTTAATTAGTTAAGATTTTCTAGTTCTTCCTCTTTCATGGAGTAGATCTGGCCCAAGCTAATCTCATAATAGTTAAGCTCTTTCTGATTTTTAGCTCTTTCAATTCTCCGAGTTGAACAAGCCCAGGCTAATTTCTTCTCCTAATTAGTCAAGCTTTCCTTTTTCCTTTTTTCTTTGAGTGGTGTTAACTTAGGTTAATATCATCTCTCTAGTATTTCACTAGCAACCCACTTAATTAAGTATTTTTTCATTCAAACATTTTTATACCCACCTGGTCAACCAATTTAAATCAAAAACCTTTCAAATAAATCTAGTCTGCCTCAGACCTTTCAAAATCAATTTGTTGGGTCTAGTCTGGCACATTGGTATTTCCTCTATAATTTAAGTAAAATTTTGTAAAATTAGGTATTTAAGAATTTTCCTCTCTCTTACATTATTTTGTTTTCAAATTTAAAACTACCGCCATTTCTTGACGTATTTCTTTTTTGCGTCTGCGGTCTTCGGTTTACTTGTCAAACTTGTCAACTGAGACATGTTTGTCGTTCCATCGAAACGTGGTCCCCACGTCGGTCTGTTATTTTGTTAATCTTTTTAATTATGTGAACCTTTCTTAAAACGTAGTGTTATTTAAATTTTGATGTGACCGTTGTCGTTTTGATGTAGTTTGTGCCTCTTGTGGATATGTTCTTTTGTTCCAACTGACAAGTGACATTTTCTTTTCCTTTTGCTTAAAATCACATAAATAATAAACAACTCGTCTTTTTTATTTTACAATTTTAATTATAATTTTTTATCTTAATAAATTCAGAATTCAAAAATTCAAATTTAAAATTCAAATTTAAAATTCAAATTTCATTTTTATTTTCGCCATAGGTTACTCCATTTGCAATTTTTCTTTGTTCAACCCAAAATTTTACAGCATTTGCTGGTTTCCACTAATGGGTGGTTCTTTTACTCACTTGCAGGTAACACTGATGATGGCTATGGCCGAAAGCGCTCTGATTAAGATGTCCTTTTGGATTAAATTTATGCATGGAATACAAAAGTTTTTCATTTAGTACATTTCGTACATGCACACAGCCTTCTCTCTTGATTTAGATATCATTCAGGTTAAAAAACGCAAAACAATAATTTTTCCGTATTTTTTCCATCTAATATAGAATACCTAATTTCCTGTCATATTTGTAGAAAAATTGTTATTTTAGATAGCGCTATTGTTAACTGGACGAAAAATACTTCAACTTTTTTCATAAAAAAACAAATATTTTTAACAAAAATAGGTGTGCAATATACTAATAACAAATACCATAAAATAGTTGCAAAGTGGCATATATGACTATTTTGGCGATAACTTTTTTGAAGAATCGTGCATCGATGAATTAATAAAACTTGTCTTGAGACAATACTTCAAGATAAGAATTCATCATGAGATTGCCCAAAGAACCCAGGCATTGCGTTAAAACAGAATACAAAGTATGGACACCAAATTAATTTTATTTCATAATGAATGAAATTTGTTTTTTTCTTTGTTTCTTTGTATAAATAGTATTATTTCCAAGTAGACTGGCGCGGCGGCGAGGGACGCCTGTAAGTTTGAGTTTGAGTTTTGAGTTTAGTCAATCTGTAATCAATTATCAATTAAACGAAAACTGCTTTTTTTCCCGAACTGTAACTTAAAATTTATATTTTTAGTTATGTGCATATTTCAAAATTAATAAATTATTCTTTTATGTCTAGTCGTTTTAATTTTTGTAATGGCTTATTATTTTATGCTTGACAGCAGGCTTATTTCAATGTTACCTGACTTTAAACCGGTGCCCCCAAAATGTTACGCCTATGGTGCGCTGCCGGGAGAAACATGACATAGGCGCGTCGTTGTGGCCGTACATGAATGAAATGTTTGACGCGCTTCGACCGCCATCTTCATCATATTGATTCATTAATTCATTCCCTCTTCACTTTAATATTTCTAACGTTGGCATAAAAAAAAACGTTTGTTAATTTATGAATGCCTTACTCTGTCTATTTTTTTACATGTCTTTGGTTGACACCTATGTAATATTATCTATAGGCTTACAGAAAGAAGCACAGAATTAATTATGCCAAAAGTATTTTGAAGTGGTCCCGGTTTACGGTATCAATTTGCGAATCATAAATACGCAACTATTTACCAAAATGGAAGCAAATCCGTTAACTTATATCCTACCGAGTTGCACGTAGTGGGATTAAATCAACATATAAATTTCTCACTCCGGGAAGTCCGGGTCTTTGGGAAGTAATGATGACTGACCCAAACTGAAATAGGTACACACCTATTTAAGCAATCGTAATTTTCTTAATAAAGACTTGGGGCAAGTATTATACGTTTCCAGCATATATTTCATGGCTAATATTGGTAATAATAAAAATAGGTTTCTTTCATGTGTTTTGAGTTTTTGAGAATTCTGGAGTACATTAAGGTGAAATAAGTTTACTGTTAATTTTTGTTTGAAATACGATTACAATCATTCCATACCTGTAAAAGTCTAGATGCGACTTCCAGTCTTTCTTCAAATGATGCACGAGCACTAACTTTAAGAGCTATTGGCACACCTACACCTACTGCGGCTGCTAATAATAATACAGTTGCTATGATCCACCAATGTCTTGATGTTAAATCTAATCCCCCTGAAACAAAATATCAGATTCAGACACGACTATCTAATTAAAAAATTGTTTAAAAGCAGCTTACTGCACCATATAGGTATTTATTGCATTTTAAGCCATCAGCCTGCAGAAATATTAAATTATTGAAATAAATGTTAAAAAGTAAGTTAAATTTCGATATAAAAATGCGATATTTTTAAATAAAACTATGGGTAGCTTTTATTTGCAGTATGTATAGTAAGTATAGTATGCTTATCTTCAATTCTTTTTGAATTACAAGATATTTTAGAGAAATATATCGTTGAAAATTAGATATTGATGATGGGACGAATATACCTACATTAGCCAATTTATTGTTAGAAAGTATTTACGCAAACAAAATCGCTAAAATGTTTTAATTTTTCTAGAATCAAAATTCACAATTACAACAAAAAATACAAAAAAAAAGCTTTACATTAATTTCTACAAAGATACCAAAGAGATTTTCATTTATTTTTATGCTACCTTTTCTTTCTTGTCCAGCATGCAAGACTGATCTTCGAATATATCTTGTGCTTAATCAAACAAATGCATTTAAGATTCGTACTTTTAAATCATTTAAAGTATTAATCTGTACTTTATAAGCAAGAGCTTGCAGGGTTGTAAATGCTACCAAACCAAGAAATGTAGTTTCTTCCCTTTCACTGGCAGATTTATGTGGTTGTTATTGTCTTTACCTAACATTAGAACTTAACACATCTATTCTGATCTTAGAATTTATATCTTAAAATCTAAAATATTAAGTAATTCATACTTTGGAATATGGGAAAGTACCCAACCGGTGCCGCCGGGTACAGCTCCGAAGTGTTCATAGTTGCCTCTCCTTCTCGAACGTTCTCTTGATGGATGTCTATGATATCTTTTAGCAACTGACGTGGTCTTCCCCTCCGAGCTATGGACGTGTAGATAGGGAAAAGATAATTTTTCGGAGTCGTGATAATATCGTTGTAGTTTAGACCATCAGGTCTAAAATTCTTATTAATTTATCATGAGATAAATTGGCAAGCATTCTGCAATTAATATTTTCACTTATGATCGGCAAAATCGTCTCGTAAAAGTAGGTATTTCATGTAAAGTGAGGTTACCCTTTTCAAGAGGTATGTTATATATTTGTGTTTCTATATGAGAGAGTTCAAATTATTTTTAATTTAACTAGGGCCCATCCCCCGCCCTGTCTTTTGCTAGCCTAGAAAGTTTCTCCATCTATATTCCTGCCAGTTTGAGACGTTTTTTGTCAAAGTGATGCTCACCCACATGGCGCCGCTTGGCTTAAAAAGATAGGATAAGGTGTGGTAAGTAAAATAAGTAGTTATAGGGCCTACTTGTATGTCATTTTCACATGATCATATGGAAGAGGAATTCACTGATACTGGTTGGTGTCTATTCCTTAACTCATACGGCTACATGGTTAAGTAGGGAATAGGTACCAACCACTACCAGTGAATTTCACTGCTTAAAATCATTGATATATTCGTATTATAAATTTTAGTGGCGCCTTCGCCCAACTGTCTACTCTCCGATCCACTATAAATATTAACACCGCTGGATGAATCAGGCATATGGACCGGTTGTTAAGCAATTGACTAATCGCGTTACAATTTTTCAATACTCATGGCTAACCCGCTTGTGACTGTCTTCTGCTCTAGTTTAAACGGGAAGGCGTATCTGGACAGAACTACAGAAACGGCAATTCCTTTCTACAGAATTGTCAGAGCGGTGTAGGGAATGAAGGTGCGATTGAATCGCTTGTGAGGTGTTATGACCTTTCGTTCTTAGATTTTTACCTACGGGATACATTAAGAGAATAACAGATCATGTTTATAAAATAGAAATTAAAAATTATTCTGGGTAAGATAAAATAATGGGGAAATTCAATGAAAATCAGGTATTTTTCCGATTTTTTTTTATCGTAAATCAGAATATACAGGGGGTTACATAAATGAGGTACTACTACGTCAACGTTACTTTTTTAAATTTAACCCGTTGTATGATATGGTATATTTGGTATAGAATTCTTATTAAGTAATGTAAGCTTTAAGTGAGCCGTTCCCAAAATATTTACGTTTCAATATTAGAATAATTTTTACCTTCTATTAGATTGCTATTTACTGTAGGCTCACCAGCCATTTGAATTACACCCAAACTAATACAAACAAATACAATTAAGGTTCGTACTTTTAAATATTCTGAAATATTAATTTCTATTTTATAAACAAGATCGTTCAACACCGAATTTTAACAGTGCCTCATGGATAGCCCGCAGGCCATTGTTCCACAACTCTGCTATGGTGTAAACAGGATGCCATACCTGTACACAACCGAAGGCATCTGTTGCAATATAGTATTTCTAGAGCGGTGTAGGGATTGGAGATGCAACAGAACCTGCGAGGTTTTGTGACCTTTCGCTTTTAGATTGGTATTTACGGAGTAAAGTAACAGATCTTGCTTATAAAGCAGAAATTAATAAAGCAAGGGGATATTGGGCCTCAAATAATAATAGAGCGGAGTTTCACTTGTTATAACCAGTGCTTTTAACAAAAAATAAATTAAAAAACTGTGCCTTAACTTTCGTTTGCTCCGTAGTTTTCCCAGCACTATGACAACCCAGTCCAGGCGCGTATCTATATACAAAGGGTTTTTTTACATAGCTTTTAGTATATAGTCAATTTACGATAAGTGAAAAACGTTAATTTTGATGAAATGGTTGATACGATATATACAAATTTTCGCCTGTGGCCTAACTTTCCTTCAGCTGCATCTATTTTTCTTACCTACAGCCTCTGTTTCTTTCTTCTCTAAAAGTGCTAAGAAATGACGGATAAATCCATAGAGTGTGTTTTATGGTTGCGATTCTTAGCCCCGTTTCACACGAGTCCGACATCGGACATCCGACATCAGATATCCGGTTATTTCTAATTTATGCACCTCTCCGACTGTCCGACAAACGTGTGAAAGCTTTCATTTAATGTTACGTACCTCGCGATCGGATATCCGATGACGGATGATCTTATCCGGCATGTGTGAAAAGACACTTAGGGCATCTTAAAATCCACGTTATGGAAGCGTTACGTGTATTATGACATCTATATGGCCATATTGCAGAGCAAATTTGACACTTCCTTGATCAATATAAACCAAATTCACGACAGAATACAGCTAACACTGGAAGTAGAACAGAATGAGAAGCTAAACTTTCTAGGCCTCACCAGGACTAAAACGCCAGATAAAACCCTTGATAGCACCGCCTATGGGAAACCTATCCATACCAACCACCGAATCCCACCAGTACCAATCACAAATCCAGTCAATGCCTAACAAAATCCACCTAAAGATAAGAAGAAATAAAACAAACAACAAACGCCCTTAAACAAGCCGTCTACCTTGGGAAGGCAACCAATCAGCAAGAAGAAACAAGAAAAACGGTGAACGTAACATGCAAAAATCCATACTTTTACATATAACGGGAACCATGGACAAACCCGGCAGAATCCTAAGCAAGCATCAGATCAAGGCAACTTTCAAGCACAGAGAACCTCAGCACAAGTGTTCAAAAACTCAAAGAATAAAATAAAGATCAAGGAGTGTACAGTTTGTACATAAATGATGTCTAATATTCCATCATATATCTGTTTAAAGTTTATCTCAAATCGGGTAAGTCTGAATCGGATTTTTGTTTTTTTCAGAGGAGGTTCGACATTCAAAAAAATGATCGTTGTTTCTAAAGTCCTCAAAAATTTGAGCTAAATTATTTAAGTGCTTATTTGAATAATTAAAGTCTGTAGATTTATTTTGAAGAATCGAAAAAAAAACAAAAACTGATTTAAATATTTCGAGCAAAAAACAGAATTTGTGGTCTGTTAAAATATATTTAAAACCCCTTGCCTTCTTGATACTTTAATCGTCGTTTTTAAAATCTTCACTGCTTAGAAGACTAAAATCAACAATTTACATTAAAACAGCGATTTCGATGGTTATCTGTTGATTTTAAAGAAATTAAATTGTGGTGTCTTCTTAAAGTTCTAATGATGTAATGATTATTTTCATAATTTAATGAATTAAAATTTGTCCTCACTAGCAACCAGTTTATGATATCCTCATATTGTTCTATTTTATCTAACTTCTCAATTTTTTAATAACAGAACAATATAAAAATTAAAAAAAAAACCTTAGCTTACCTCAATTAGAAAGCAAAGTTATGTGTACAGAAGTTGCT